>CAUYON010116804.1:0-19852 GCA_963573935.1 Arctocebus calabarensis
GATTCACTCAGTTCCAGCCCTGTCCCTGATTGATGTAAAGTAGATGAAAAAGCTGATAGAACAGAACAAGTTTGCAGAATTTCTGCCCTGTGGAGGAGATGCTGGGCTGCTAATAGTCCTGACTTAGTCTGTAAGCTTCAGCCCTTTGTCTCAGCTGTCATCCCCTGAGGGCCAGGTGTGGCCAAAATTTAGCAAAGCTTTGGTCTGCTTCAGCCAGCCGCTTTTCGGCTCACTCTCTCACTGCTCCCGAGCCAGGAGAACAGCACAGACCAGCGGCAACCCACGCCCTGTCCACACCTCTTGAGAAAGTGTTCAAGAATCTGGACTCCGTGGGGGACAGACCTTCAGACCTCAGGGTGAGAGTGGAGGGGAGTGCCGGGAGTTCCAACTTGCAGGTAGAGAATATATACAGTTTTATACAGCTTTATGCCTGGCAGGAGAGTGCCATGGCACAGGGGAAGGAGTTCTGGTTTTTAGAGGGTCTCTCCCGTGGGGTAGAGTGGGAGGACATCTGAACTCTGCTCACTTGTTTGTATGGAGGTATGGCGTATACTGCGAGCTGTTCTCTTGGGGGAGGGGACTCTTGTCCACTTGGTGATGTGCTCTGTACCTTTTATTTGTATCCTTGGGGTCGCAGGTCGCTCCAGCAGGGTTGATGTGCATTCCTCGACCTTGTCTCTTGGCTCAGCTCCAAACCGTTGGCTTTCTCGCTAAATTTCTGTCCTTTAACTCTCCTTCTGGACAGGAGAGTCTGCAGAAAGCTGGCTACAGACTGCCATCTTGGCTCCTCCCCCCTCGCCTGTACCCTTCTAAGATGTACCATAGGTGTGGCCCCACCAATTACCCTCCCTCCACCCCCTTAATCTTAAAGGAATTTAGGATTTAGCTAACATTCATTGGTATAAGCAGGGCAAGAAAGACTGGAAGTGGATTTTGACCATGCCGGACCAGACTCAGTTTGGAGAAATAGGGCTTGTCTATCTATATCAGAGTGCTCTTACAAAATATAGATTAGAACACCCTGGTAAAAACCCCATGGGTGCTTGTGTTGCTAACATAGGTTCTAAAGCATGGGAAAAAGCAATGATCTATACACTAAGGGATATAGAAATGCCAGAATTTTCATAAAAGAGGAAATTAAAAGGCTCAGATAAATGGACATGATAGAATTTACCTAACAATTATTATCAAGAAAACAGTCTGAAGAAAGGACATGAAACTATGTTATTTACCAAAGTAATAAAAATGAGCTGGTAAGAAGGGTGCCAAAATTACTCCTCTGTGGGCCAGTGATGAGAGCAGGTAATGCTGTTATAGGACTATGATTACTAATAGAACTGGGAAAGATTGGACACCTGAGCAAATAGAGACTATTTTGTTGTATCATTTTGGGAAAAAGATGCCATCTAGAGTTTATGGCTTGCCCCAATGAAAGAACCACTAAATAGATCCCTAGGGTTTTGGAATAAGACTATGCCATATGCTGTGTAATATCATATACTTCTTGAAAAACAGCTTGTGGTATGCTCCTTGGTCCTGATCATGGGAGGCCAAGTAACCACGCAGCCATACCTCTTTTAATGAACTTGCTCCTCTTAGACCCACCAAGTAATAATGTTGGGTAGGTCAATAGTAACTCATAGTATAATGGATGAAACAACTCTGGGATCAGTTGTGAGGATTACTGAAGGGTAGAAGCAAGTTGCACAAGGAGACACCCAGAGGCCTGTGTAATTTACCACTGTTCCACCAGTGTCTCTCCCCCTCCCCCTATTGTTACATACACAATACCAGACCACAATAGCACAGAGGCAGAAAAAGGCCTGAACATAGTTCAGAAATGGGCCAGTTCAGGAATGCAAAGCAAAAATGTATGGAGGCCTCATTTAGTCTTTCTTAGGTGTAGTCTTGAAAGACAGTGGGGTAGAAAAATCCTCACAATGAAAAGGGCTTTTGTTGGTGCATATTTTTTATTAGCTTTGTGTAGGAAGCAAAGTTGTTTGAAGTTAGAATATAATGAATTCATGGGAATGCAGATCCCAATCAACATACAGTAAGAACAAATATTAGAAGATTGAGGATGAGGTGGTCTGAGTAGGAGGCACACAAAACGACATAAAAGGGTGATGTAAAGTGTGAGGATTGCCATGTTGTATGCTAACATCCAATAGAGAGTATTCATCAAGGAAGGGACACTAGGTGGCTAAGTGGAAAAATGTCTTAGCCAGTTGATGTCAATTAGACTGTCCTATCAGCCATAATAATGTTGACTCAATGTGCAGGTGGATGAAGTAATCATGCTGACAGGGATAGAACTGTTTGCTATCTCACATGTAATGTTTGAAGAACTACTAATATTGTTGAATGGCCAACTGGCGGTGGCTGAGACCAACAGTAATCCTTCAATACAGCATTATCTCTTGAGGACACCCACCAACCACTTGGTTGCAAATTATCTACAGTAGACCCTTTCCTTTCTGGATGGGGAAACAGTCTATTTTGGAAGGATTAGATATGCATTTCCAATAAGCATTTGAGTTTCCAGAGTCAGCACCAGTATCTGGGAGTTACATACTTTTTGACCTATCAACATTACATGCCCATAATATTGCTTTGGGCCAGCTAACCTAATTTTTAGTCAAAGAGATGTGAGAGTGGGCCCAGAACAATAGGATCTACTGGTCATAAAATATATGGCTCTATTTAGAAACTGACAGTCCGATAGTGTGATGGAGTGAATTATTGAAGCCACAACTGAAGCTCCAGTTGAGAAGTGATAATTAAAGAATGAAGCATCATAGGATGAAATGATGCCATTTAAATCTAAGTATTTTAGGTGGATTAATAGGCAGAATAAATGAATTCATGAGTACCAAGGGTTAGAAGCAGGAGTAATGCTACTTACCATTGCTCCTACTCATAGGAGATTTGGGATATGAAGATTTATAAGTGAAAACTTGTAAAGAGGGAAGGAATTCTTCCAGGGAGCATAGCAAGGGTTCTGTCCAGCCATAGTGATGGCTGTAGCCTGTGTCCATTGGGCTTCCCAGGCCAAGGGAACATTAGCACAAGCTGTAGATTCACAGTGCTGCAGGAGTCATTGATTCTGGGCATTGTGGAGCTGTCAGACTCCTGTTCCTCAATGGCAACAGGGAGGATTACCTCAGGACTCAAGTGATCACTTGAACGTCTCTTGGTAAGACTTTGACTAATTTTGATGGTAAAGGACAAACTCCATACCATGACATAAGAACAGTATGGTTATCAGGGATTTAAATCCTATCAAGAATGCGGTCATGTAATCACATAATCCAGTGAGACCAGCATTAGTGTTAAGATGAGAGTGAAGGGAATTTCGAATGGAAAAGGAGGAGGGAGACAATGTTAGCAACTGCAGCCCCAAGACCAGCTATATTAACAGGGGCTGTAGGTTATCCCACGAGATTTCTCTTTCTCCATTTCCCCCAGGAAGAGACAAACACTAAGATCCTAAAGGAACATATACAAGGAAAGGCATTCAAATGGTATGTGGCATGAAATATTGTGGTGTACTGCCTTTATTCCTTTTTAGGAATTAAGAATTTATTTCACCCACTCCTGAGAGCTATTAAAAGATAACCATTAGTGGTCAGCCCTCTTTTAAAATTTCCTTTGAAAGATTGGGCCAGGAAGAAAATTTTTTCATACAAGGTCCTTCTCAGGGCAACCTGCATTCATTGACTAACCAACACAGACATATAAGACCCCTTTGCCCTAACTCAAGATAATTCTGATGGATGGTCCCACCTCTGGATCTTCCTATGGGGCTGGCTGGTATTTTATTGCAATTGCATTGCTTTTCACCTCTCAAACTACCTTCCCCTCCATTAATATTTACATTTTACAAAATTTCCCACTTTGTTAGTAGCTAACAACATTTTCTTAAACTTCTCACTATTTTCTTAAATATCATGGCACCAAAGTAAGAAAATTATTTTCTTAATATTACCCAGTAAAGTCTGAGAGAGCACGAGGCTGTCTTCTCCTGTGGGCAAAATAAAGATGTATCTGATGCTGGCTTCAGGTAACATAAGAACTTCTACCTTCTGCTGTGTTAACTAATATTCCCTCCTAATATGGATAATTTCCGAGAATAGTAGGAGCATCTTTTATTGTAACCTTATACTTTTTGGGGATTAGAAAGCCTAACCGCCTACAATACTAAGTGAAGTGCTTTGTATTTAACAGTCCCCTTGAAAATGTTGGCTAAATGCATAATTATAAGTGAATAATTAAATTATTATAAGTAAATTGTATTGGAATCAGTGGCAAAATATTTCTGCCTCAAAAAATGATTCATGTTAATTAAATAAGAATGATTAATTTTCTTTAATTCAATTAAGTAACTTGTTTCTCAGTAATTTATTATTCAGTTCCTAGCAACTCTACTTATTAGTTTTGTACTCTTGGGCAAATTTCCTAACCTTTATAGGCTTTACTTATCTTCTTCTAGAGAACTTGAGTATCAATAGAATCTTCCTCATTAATGTGCGAATTGAAAGTGATAAAGAAAGTAAAGCCATCTACACAGTGCGCTTCACAGAGTAGGCACTTTAGAAGTGCTTACTATTGCTATAATTAAGGTTGGAACAGCAGTAGAGGGCGTTTAAGGCCAATGACACTCCCAATGGCATCCCTTGTGGTCATGACCCCATTCATGTGTCTCTTGCTCCCTCTCTGCTGTGGAAGTGGTAGCTCAACATCCTACCAACTGTGTGGTTCCTCTCAGATAATGGGTCTTGCCTTTTTCCTAAACATTGTTTTTCTCTGAGAATGACATATTAAGCTCTTCATGAGGGCAATGGAATATCCCCAAAGGGCTCAGTCTCCTTTATTTTTATGTCCTGTAGTGTCATAAGGCCATTTTCTAAACTGAACTTTTCTTTTTATAAAAGCCTTTTGTCATTAAAAAAAAAAAATGCCAGTGTAAGTGACTCTCAGCTTAAAGCATTGCATGGTCCCAGGGGGATTAAGCTGGATTGTGTTATTTGTACTAAATATTCAGATATTTTTTCTAAGGAGCCAGCACAAGAAGAACTGAAAAGCATTGGAGTCAGAACTACCTGAATTTAAGTTATGCATCTGCTTGTAATGCTTACTATGTGATAATTCTTTTCAGCTTTATAGTTTCACAACTGTATGTGTGTGCACTTGTGAACATTCACCTGCTCGGAGGGTGGGGGGAGGTTCAGGGGTACTCCTACTATGTCCATCTAGTAAATAGGAAATGTAGGTTCAGTAGTCAGTCATAATTATTCCAAGACAATTAAAACTGTATTTTACAGGGCACTCCCTTTAATCTGCATTACAGTAATGGTTAAATAGGAGTATGGGGATTCGTGGGTACTTTATCCATACCACACACACACATACACTCATATTTAAAACATTTAATTAAATATTAAAATTTAATCCTCACCATAGTCTCCTAAGTCAAATCCTATCACTTTATGTAGACAAGAAAACTGAAGCACAGAGAAGTTAAGAAATTTGCCTGAGGTAGTACAAATAGTACCTCTCATCGATGGCGTCATGATTCCTGACTGCACACCTCTCATTTGCTAACGTACTTCTTCTTCCCATAGTCACTTCTGATTCTTAGCAGTACAGAAGGGTCACATACAGATGTCATTCACTCTTTACACTTTCAAAGGCAAAGTTAGGAATAAAGAAAACAAAAAAAGATAGACAAAAAAATAGCCTTGTTGATAGGGTGGTTTTTCCTGTAGCCCCATTTTTCTTTTCTTTTCACTACAAAATGGGAAAGAAACTTCAAGAAGAACATAAAATGAGTTTATTTTTTGATTATAGGCACAGTGAGGGCAGGAATTTGTGTCTATTTTGTTCCCTGTTTCTTCCTAGCGCTAGAAAATGGCTGACACGCTTTGTCTCTTAGTTGGGTAAATGAATGAAGCTGGGTAGCTTCTGCGGATGCCACCCCTATAACCTGAGGAACCTGAGGACTGCTGAGGACTGCTTCTGACATACTGCCCACAGATGTGCTGCAACCACAGGTGCAACATAAAAACATAAGCCCCAGGCTGGTGTGTTTGAGGCAGAGAAGGAAATTGCCAAGTGACTCAATCCTCCATTAGCCTCAGAAGCTGGAGACCTGATCTCCTTTTTAACGTTGGCAAAAATTATTTTGTGTGTGAACCACATTGCCAGAGTATGGACTGTGAATATGAAGATTTTTCTCAGTTTTTCACTAAAGATATCTTTAGTCTTTAAACTTTTTTCTATTTCATAGAATGTTATGTTTTTCCTAAACTGAAAACTTAGGCCAACATAGTCTCAGAAGTTTTTGTCACCAGATTTTATACCTTAACCTTCCTCTTGAAATACTTTTTTAAAAATTGTATTTCTCTAGCATCTAAGTACACCTTTATATATTTTTGTCCAGGAGGAATAAGGCGCCTAGTACGCTATGAGATTATTGGACATTGGAGACTGTTGTTTCAGCACTTGTGTAACTTGGCTTGAGTAGACCCCCAACTTGTTAAACTGTAGACATTGCCCTGACGCTCTTTGGGGATTAACAGAAAAGAAGTGTTTTGTGAACATAATCTTTATTTCCTTTCAGAGGCAAACTCTTTTTTTCACTCTGAATGTTTAACAAAGAAGAAGGAGAAGGAAAACCAATAGCAGAAGCAGCGTAGACTCTGTGAAGAATCCACAGCTTAAAATATTTACCAGTTTATGCCTTGTAGGTAAAGGTTGATTATTCCTGTTTCTGAATCAAATATTTGTTTTGCTGCAGTATCTACTCTGTTCTTTTGCTGCAAAGCTTGTGTGTATGTGCCTATGTTTATGCTTGCAGTTCTGGGAGTTGTAATTGACTCATTTTCTTCCAACTAATCTGTGGCTTAATCTCACCTCAGAGATAGAGGTTGAGATGCTCGGGATTCATGAGAAATTCTTTTGTTCAAGTGGAGAACAAAGGAGCTATCAGAGAAGTTATTTTGGCCAACTCCTCTATCATTTACGTGTGTGTGTTAGATATTGTGATATTGTTCCATTGGTGCCTGAAGTTCTGGTTATTCATGTAGTTTTCTTTATTTTCTGTTCTTCAGATTAGATAATTATTATAGCTCCATGTTCAAGTTTACAAATTCTTTTCTACTATCTTCATTCTGCCATTAAGCCCATTCAGCAAAATTTTGATTTTAGTTACTATATATTTTTTTTCTTCAAGACAGTTTCACTTTGTCACCCCCAGTAGGGTACTGTGGTGTCATAACTCACAGCAACCTCAAACTCTTGGGCTCCAATGATTCTCTTGTCTCAGCCTCCTGAGTAACTGGGATTACAGGCATCTGCCACAATGCCCACCTATTTTTATTTATTTTATTTTATTTTTTTATTGAATCATAGCTTTGTACATCAGTTCAATCATGGAGTACAGTGTGTGGGTTTCATATACAATCTGAGATATTTTCATATGCCCGTTCGACATAACATTTGTGAGATTTTCTCATTTACTGCATGAAAACATTTGTGTTCTGCATTATTTTTAGAGACAGGGTCTCACTCTTGCTCAGGCTGATCTCAAACCAGGGAGCTCAGGCAATCCATCTGCCTTGGCCTTCCAGAGTGCTGGGATTATAGGTGTGAGCTACCATGCCCAGCCCCGAGTTACTGTATTTTTTAGATAGGGGAAGATCTCCTCTCTTCTGCATTTTTGTGAGTCTTTAGCAGTTAGGCCCACAGGTTACCTTGTGGACTGGCCACGTTTGTTGGAGAGATGCCAGTATGCAATGCAGCCAGTTTCTGTACATCTGGACACTGGAAAGTTTCTGAAATCCTTTAATTTATTAAATTTGCTGGTCTTCCAATTGCTCCCAAGGAAGCTTGCCCTTCTCTGCTCATCCTAATTTTAGCTCAGTAGTTTCCAGAGCTCTGTTGCAAAGTCCTGTCGACTTACTATACAAGTAGAGCATTCCTTCTTCACATCCCTCACTTTGGTTGATTTGCTAAAATGGTTATTACTTTCCATAGTCTGATCTTACCTTTCATAGTAATAATAATTAGAAATCCTTTAAAATTGATCTTAACAACAAATATCTTCCCTGTTTTTCAGCACTAATAATACATTTTTTAAAAATATAATTTAAATGTTAATTTTAGTCATTTCAAAGAAATTTGGGGAGGCAGAATTGGTTGATTGGCCTTAAACAGCCATCCTTAGACATAATATGTCAGTGTATTTTTTTTTTTTAAGAATTAATTCCTTTAACTCCCAGATATCATTGTGAAATGCAACTTAAAAAAATTCAGATTCCTTTTAAGGAAATAGTTCCAGAGAGATTATGTGGCTGTCTCAAGGTCACATGACTGGTAGATGGTCTTGGCTCAGGCTCTGTTTTCCACTCAGTGATCTATGCAGAGGTGGCCCAGGCCCACCCATCTTGTGTTATTAGAAGTGATTTTAGAAATTGTTCCTTACCTGAAGTGTCAACTGCTTTACCTTCCCTTCCACCATCACTGCAAAACTTTTGGATACATGACTCTAGTTCTTAGAATTCAGTGAGAACATTAATTTTCTTTACTACAATCAATTTGAGAAAATTGATACCAACTGCATTGGAGTGTACACCTTCTGCTCTGTTGATATCTGACATTCATCCATTTGATCCCCTTCGAGCTCAAATGCATCCTATTTCTGCAACTTGGAGTTTAAAAGGCGAGTGATTTGTATCCATCAGCTTGGTGGTGACAACAGGGCTAAATCCATCATTTGTTATTTCATAGTTTTCCTGCACAGGCTGCCAAATGCCGTCCAAAGCCACTAAAATTGATGGTGACAATTTTCCACATTCCTCATTTGTGGTTTACACTGTGACTCTCTTCAACTTCAATCTCTCCAGGGATTAAATCTGGTCTGTTTTGTGTTAGATTTTGCAGTTATCACCTATTTCATCATTTGAAGTTGCACCTTGAAAGAGCCTTTTCTTATATCTGAGAACTGGCCAGACCCCTTATAGGCAGTAATATAGTAATACTTTTTAAATGTTCTGTTGCCATTTATTATTTTCTTAAAACTGACTAGGAAAGATAAATTATAATTTTGTGGTGTCAAATGCTTTTAGTATCTCTGCATTGATTTCATCATCTTCCCTTTTTGCTGGGTTTTATTTTACAGTGACTTATACTTCCAATAAGTTGCTACATATGTATAAAATTCTGGGCCTACTCTACTCTGTCAGACTGGTTATATTGAAAACATGTCTGGCGGTGGGACATTAAGCAACACCTGCTTGGTTAACGGGAGTAGGTTTGCCACAAAGAGAAAACGCATGCCCAAGTAATGGGCACTAAGGACATTTTTATCCATGCAATATTGATGCAGACAGCCATTGTTTATAACCCTAATCAGATATGGGCTGTTTTCAGCAAAAACCTTACACAATTCATGAAGCAAAGAAAGAAACAATTTCAAAAAAACCAAGAAGCTACTATTGAAACTGGTGAAGGCCATCAAATAGAAGCATATCCTTAGTGCATGTAAAACAGTTACGGTGGTTTTGCAGTAGGATGGACTTGGCTAGGCCAAAGGACATTTCTCAAAATTTCTATCCTGTAAGTTTCTGGTTAGAATATCCTTCTGGGTGGGCATTTGGAAGCAAGAGTGAAGAGCCAGCCTTTCTTTACAACATCTGTTGTCCTTTACCAGTTGTCATACCACAATGACTTAATAGTCCAGCATGAAACGGCCCTACCCTTTCCTTGGCTCCTCCCTCAGCTTTTCTGACTTCTGAGCCAGCAGACTGTGTACTCCTAGCTCCACGATGGTGGCCCCAGGCTTTGTGGGACACCGCACCATCAAGGTCATAGACAACGAGAATTGACACAGGTTTTACTATGTACTTTGGAGTTCAGCTCATGATTATTGGTTTTAACTTGTTCTGACTTTCTTTACTTCCATATTTCCTTCCCAACTACCTACTGCACAGATTTCATGCTCTAGCATGAATGTGAAGATGACAACTTTACACAGACTACTTAACAAAATTCTAGTAATTATACAAGGTCAAGGCCTTGTAATAAATCTCTTTATATGTGTGTCTATCTCTTCCTATTTATATCATTATCTCTCCTAATAGTTTTGATTCTCTAATTAAACCTTGACTAATATAGTCATCAATTATTCTAATTAAATGCAAGAAAAGAGAGGAAAATAAACACAGAACAAACATTATGAGTAGAGGTCATATGGTAAGATGGTAGGTAAAAATTCAAATATACTAGTAGTTACATAAACTGTAGCTATCTTCAGTGCTATCTATAAAAGATAAAGATTACTGAACTGTATTTAAAAATGCAAAACTCAAAACACATGATATTCACAAAAGACCTATGTAAAATGTGAGAAGTAAAAAGTGAAAGTAAATAGATGCACAGTTAGGCACACCAGGAAGTTGATTCAATGGAATTATATCAGGCCAAATAGGTATTAGAAGAAGATTTAAAGAATCTTTACTAGAAGTAACAATAGGAGATAAAACTTTATAATAATAAAAGTTTTAATCCACAAGGAGTTATAATAATTAAAAATTATATGGCCATAAAATGAATATGAAAATAATTAATATAATTGAAGAGAAATATGTAAATTTATAATCACAATAGATCCTTAACACAGCTTTCTCCGTAACTCATAGAATAAGCAGACAAAAATACTCAGTAAAACATTTTTGGAACAACATACCTCTGAACTTCAATCTAACTTAATATACATAGAATACTGTACCAAATAATCACAAAATATGTAGAAATGTCAAGCACATTGACAGTATGCCCCTCACAAAAACAAGACACTAAAATCCCACAAAATATTTTCCCTGAACACAAACTAATTCATCTAGAAATCAAAAGCAAAGGATATATAAGAAACCCTAACACATTTTAAAATAACCAATCACTTCTCAAAAATTCATGGAATAAAAAAGTTACCACAAAATTAAACAACATATTAAATTAAAAATAAAAATATTAAACATGAATCTTTGTGGGGTACACCTAAAGCTATATGTAGAAATTGATAGCAGATTGTTGATGATTTCAAAATTAATTATACATATGTTTGGCATTCAGTTGACTTGACAACAAATATAGTACGTAGTTTATATGCATGCAATTTTGTATGTCCCTTCGAAACAATGAACATTTAAAAAACTTTTCTGTTAAATAACATAGAATTTTTACTATGTCTATTTTGAATACAACAAAGGGAATTACAAACTTTTTAGAATTTTCTCTTAGAATAGATCTAGAAAAAAAGGATTTTGTTAGGCTTTTGGAACTCCTAATTTAAAACAGTGTTCAACTTATGCAATTTGTCTTGATATAAATTTAATCTTATTTGAAAATACTGAGACAAAGTGAAATATATAATAATGAGATATGTGTCAAAGTTAAGAGTTGAAGGAGACCTGGGTCTTTGCCTAGATCTGTGCTAATAGCCACTGCCACCTATCGTTATCAAGCACTTGAAATACAACTAATTCAAGTTGAAGTATAGAATACACATCAAGTATTAAAGATGTTACATAAAAAACTCAGTATTAATTTTATATTGATTATATGTTGACATGATATTTTGGATACATTAATTAAATAAATCACATTATTAAAATTAATTTTGCCTATTCTTTTTCCTTTTTAAGTGGAAGTTCTAGAATATCTAAAGTTACATATATGTCTCACATTATATTTATTCTTTTTTTTTGAGACAGAGTCACACTTTGTCACCCTTGGTAAAGTGCCATGGTGTCATAGCTCACAGCAACCTCAAACCACCTGGGTGATTCTCTTACCTCAGCCTCTTGACTAGCTGGGACTATAGCTGCCCATCACAGCATTTGCCTATTTTTAGTAATAGATATTGCTCTTGCTCAAGCTGGTCTCGAACTCTTGAACTCAAGCAATCTACATGCCTCGGACTCCCAGAGTTCTGGGACAGGCATGAGCCATCTCTTGTGGCCTATGTTTCCATTAGAGATCACTGCTCTAGATCAACCATCTCATTTCACAAATTAGAGAACAAATTATAGGTACTAAGTGACTAGATTCCCTAATTTCTAGTCTAGTCTAGTGATTTTCTCACTGTACTGCATTTGTGCAGGGCTTCAATACATTTCTATGTGTGTGTGTGTATATATATATATAGTATTATTTGATTTTTATAGCAACCTAATAAGGAACAGAGCTTAGAAATTCTAAGTCCCCATTTATAGAGTAAGCACAGACATTGAAGTGAATTGATAAAGGCTGCACGTCTACTCAATGGAAAGCGTGAGTCTAGGTCTCATCCTTGATGACTCCACATCATGCAGTTCACTAGTTATTACAAATGCGGGGATCACTGTAGTTGAATAGCCAATTTTGTTTATTTTAACTTGTGAAAAATTAGTAAGAGAGCTTTCAGCAATACTTTAAATGATCCCCATTTTTATAGCCACTGTTGATCATTTTTGATACATTATAAAAACTAGGAGAAATTTTAAAAACCCACAGTATAATCCAGATTTCGATAGATTATTTGATAAAATTTCCAAAAGATGTTTGAGGATAATAGTGTAAAACCTGAATTACTTACTTGATTAAAATCTGAATATCTGGCCTTCCTTTAAAAGTTACAATATCTGGTAACATGTGGGCAGTATAATTACTCATATGAATAATTGCCCAGGACAGAGTTATAGGTGCCTTTTGTGTTCATTCTCCTTGGACACTCTCCCCACTGCTCTCTAATGTGTTAAACATAATCCTTAGCTACCTTATCCTATAGATGTTTGAGTTTATGATCTCTTGACTTAAATGCTCTTATAAAGTACTTTTTAACTCCCAGGGCTGGTGATCCATTTTTAAAGCTGCAATTATCTAATTGGCTTGTGAGCCTCGTACTTGAAAGTGATTCTGTGGCTAACTCTAGATGATGCTATCAATTTTTTTACATCATGCATACAACTAACGTGTTTTCCTAGCTTCAGATTTATTATCTTTATGTGTTTGCTGAATGCATTACGCTGACAACATTTTCATGTCTCTTAATGCTGTTGATGTTCTTTCTCTGATGCTGTGTTTTCAATATAGTTCATCCTTTTGAACAATACATAGTTCCCTGTTGGCCATTTCACAAAAGAGATGTGCATTAGCCTGGCATCCTAAGTTCTGCATGAATAGTTCCCCACACACTGTTCTTTGTTTTCTCATTATGCTCCAACACAGAGATTCAAGCCCAGACAGACGAATCTCCCCTTCCTGTAGCTCCCAACTGAGCCACAACGTAATGCTGTGGTTCTCATAAGCCAATTAGGGCCATTTTCACTATGATTAAAGTATTATTCAAATATCAGTGTATGTATATATATATATTTTTTCTGTCTTTATCTCATATTTCCTAAATCAAAAACACTGGGGATGGAATCTCTGCAACCTAGCATGGTACTTAATAATATTTACCCCGTGGCTCGGCACCTGTGGCTCAATGGGCTAAGGTGCCAGCCATGTATACCTGAGCTGGCAGGTTCGAATCCAGCCTGGGCCCGCCAAACAACAATGACGGCTGCAACCAAAAAATGGCCAGGTGTTGTGGCATGTGCCTGTAGTCCCAGCTACTTGGGAGGTGGAGGCAAGAGAA
The DNA here is from genome assembly GCA_963573935.1 of Arctocebus calabarensis. Lineage (NCBI taxonomy): Eukaryota > Metazoa > Chordata > Mammalia > Primates > Lorisidae > Arctocebus > Arctocebus calabarensis. The sequence continues at coordinate 13,682 of CAUYON010116804.1, forward strand.
TCGCTTGAGCCCAGGAATTGGAGGTTGCTGTGAGCTGTGATGCCACGGCACTCTATCCAGGGTGATAGCTTGAGACTCTGTCTCAAAAAAAAAAAATTTAGTCTGAAACCAAAACATGGATTAAATGAGGTAATACCTATAGAGTGTTTGGAACATTTCAGACATAGTAAGCACTATGTAAGTATGTATGAAATAGATATATCAGAAGTTCTCTCATATGATTTTGACACAAACAAGGTTTGGAAACCAATGGGATTGACGGAAGAAGCTCTACGATGCCTGACTCATTTTTCATTTAAGCTCCATCCCCCTGTTTCTAGCCATTCTCAACTTTCCTGAGTAGTTCCATCCTCATGGAATGCTTTTGTAAGTATAATCTTGCACAATAAATAAATGTTTCAAATCCTCCTCCTATTTAAGTAGCTCCTGGTTACTCATGTAAATGAAAATGCTGCTCCTAATTATCTGAGACCAGAATTTAACCCTTTTACACCTAGAAAACCAAAGTTCTGTTTGTTCTGTAGTCCTAGTATGCACTAAGTGTTTTTAATGAGTATAACTAACAAGTAAACCAAGGCAAGATTGCTTTCTCTTTGGAGTTTTACCAAGTCACTCACCACTCTGAAATACACACTGCTCTCTCCCCTGCCTTGCCTGACTTTCTTGCCATCAGCACATTGGTAGTTGTCACATATAACACCGGCTTCTGACTCTACTTCATCTTGTCTTCCAGTGTGTATGTGTCTGGTTAGTTCTATTTGGAATTATGTGTTATTTGATAATAGAATCTTTTTCTTTTATTCTCTTTTATGTTGCAGATAAGCTATTGTATTAATTTTCTTGAAATTATATCCATTGGTAGACTTTATTACCTATTAGTTTCATTTTAGGATAATACCAAGGACATCATTAAATATGCATTATAAAATAAAAGCGTGGAAATACACTTGAGAGTCAAAACTTAGATCCAGAAGGAATTTCTTAATTGATTTCTCTCAGGACTATATAACTTGGTATTCTTCCAGAATACATATAACACTTATGATAAATTAATACATGCTTATTTCAGGCTATTTGGGTATGTTTTAGATGCTTTTAATGGGAATGTATATTCTGTCTCATCAAGAGGATTTTATATTCTTGAAGGAAAGAAAATGTTGCCTCGATTCCATTTGTATCTTTTCACAGCAGGCATTCAATAAGTGGTGTTGACAGCTTGACTTGAGTTTAAAGAGAAGCAGGAAAATTCAGAGAGTAGAGTCAGAAGTTTAAAGTAAATTGAAAATAGAGTGCCTGAAAAATGTTAGTTCACCAGAAGAAAACCCTGCAAAGTTAAAGGAAACAGAAATAGAGAATGCCTTCAGGGCTATCATAGGAAATGTGATGTTGACCCCTGAAAAATTAGACTGCTAAAGTTATATGCAGTTGTATCCTGCCTTGGGAAAACCCAGTATAAGCATCAAAAATTTAAAAACAAAACCAAAACGCATATTAGAAGTATTTGTCTCACTGGAGGCGGGGAGGGGTTAAAGGAAACACCGATCATATGTGAAAACATTATGCTTGGATATCTGCTATGTGTCCACAACTTTTGCATTTAGGTAGAGATGTTTCATTAATTTTACGTATCCACTTTTGATGGACTTGGATATACTTAAACTGGAGTTCAGTTTACAGAGAATTTATTTTATTCAAGATTTTTTTACAGCACAATGATTTTTAAAATTAAATGGACTGTTATGTTGAATAAAGCTAGGTAATAATTGTATTGGAAGTCTTGACAGTCAGGAAATGTAAAATTCACCATGTTAGAGTAGACACCATCCTATCTTTTATGATTCTATCTTAAACAAGTACTTGGAAAAACAAACACAAGTGAAAGGAGTGAATAAACACACTGCAGATTATTTTAGTTGAAAGCAGATGAGAAGCTAAGTGGCCCAAATTGCGATGTAATGTTTACCTAGTTGATTGATGATGACTGCAACTTGAAAGCACCCCGACTGTATCAGTTATGATGACAGAGAGCCTCTCATCAAGGCAATAAGATATCATGGCCCATGATTGCTTTCTACTATCAGGGTAGAAACTCCACAGATCCTCAAACGATTGAAGATCCATAGTTTATACACACACATACAGATATGCATGCATATATATACAATTTTAACTGTGCTTATATAGTAGTTCCTATTTTTAGAAATAAAACAGGAAGAAAATGTAGAAAATAAAATAGTTAACTTTTTAGTTCAATTCTACAGCTTCCTAAATACAGGATTTACTTTTCCTATCAGTCTAAAGCTCATGAAAAAAAATGGGATAAATGTGATAAAATCTAGAAAAGAAAATGGGATATATAGGAATTTTGAAAAGCTGGGCAAGAACCACTGAAAAAACTAGAACCGAACAGTGCTGCATTTTAAAAGAAACAGAGCATGTGATAGACAATGAAATGCGAGATTGCTGAAGAGCGCACACTGGGGAAGAGAGGTGCTTCAAAACCATTTCCCCCCCAGAGGTAAGAAGTGTTCAAGAGAGAGGCCACCTGAGTTCTGCTTTGTAATTAAAGAGCCATGTTATAGCTATGCCAGTTGTATTCATCAGGCTCCTAAGTGTATTTCCAAGTGAAACAAGTAAGGGTTTGGATGGCTCCCAGAAATGGAGAAGGCTGGAGAACCAGTGGGGGACTGGGCTGCCAGGAGCAGCAATCAAATCTCAAACACAGAATTGGCCTTATTACAAAACTTCTCTCACCTTGTTCCTCATTAAGGTAGAATTGTCATTGGCCATTGAGCCATTTCTGCTCCAACTTGCTATGTTTGTAGGCGTGGGTATGGGTCTTCCCTTTTGGATCATTAAATCTTGATTGACCCTCTAAAACATCAAAGAAAAAAACAGAATAAAGTAATTAATTCATCATAAATAAGAAACAGAAAAGAAGAAAAATAGAAAAAAGAAAACAAAGAGAAAAGACTATACTTCTCTTGTTTTAATAGCATATTGAAGTCGGTTTGCTAAAATATTTAATTCATGTTTTCTGTTGTTTGTAAAAAGAATATACGCAGGAACACATATCTTGGTACATGAGAATTAAGGGGAATATGTAAAAGTGGCTTTTCAAATTATAGAATAAGGAATTATACAATAAAGGATGCAATGACAATACTTTATACATTATAAAGAAAATGTTAGGTCTTGCCCTTATTTCCATATACAAAAAATATTTAAATAGATTAAATATATTAATGAAAAACTGGAAGATATTAAGAGAATAATGGAAATAAAATATTTCTAGGTAAAATTTTTCTGACCAAGAAGGCATAAAACAAAATACAGACAGAATTTACTATATATAAGTTGAAAAATTCTCCATTATAAAAGAATCCAGTAAAAAGCATAAAAGTAGGGGGGAGGAGCCAAGATGGCGATCTGTAGCCAGCTTTCAGCAGAGGTTCCCATCCAGAAGGAGAGTTAAAGGACAGAAACTCAGCAAGAAAGCTGATGGTTTGGATCTGAGCCAAAAGAAAAGGTCGAAGAGCGCACATCAATCCTGCTGGGGTGACCAGAGACCCCCAAGGACACAAACAAAAAGGTACAGAGCACATCACCAAGCACACGGGAGCCCCCTCCCCCATGAGAGAGGTTCGCAGTATACTCCATACAAACAAGTGGCAGAGTTCAGATGTCCTCCCACTCTACCCCATGAGAGAGACCCCTAAAAAGCAGACCTCCTTCCTCTATTAGGGTGCTGCAGCGCTCTCCAGCCAGGAATAAAACTTTATACTCTCCACCTGCAAGTTGGTGTTCCTGGTGTTCCCCTCCACTATCACCCCGAGATCTGGAGGCCTGTTCCCCACAGAGTCCAGATTCTTAGAGATTTTCTTGAGGGGTGTGGACGGGCACAGACTGTTGTTGAAATGTGTTGGTTTTCTGGCTTGGGAGTGGTGAGAGGGGAGTGAGCAAGGGGAGACCTGGCTGGTGGGAAGGTCTCCTGAGGCACAAGACATGACCAGCTCTGGGAACAATAGCTGGAGAGCTGCACCCCTGGGGATGTTTTGAGGAGACACTCCCACTCTTCTGGGCAGCCAGGGGAAGTGGGCGGCTTCTCCGGTGCCGGCATAGTGGACCAGCATCCAAGGCATGTGAAGGATTTGCCTGAGGTGTTACAGGCCTGGACACAGCGCAGGGATTAGAATACTCACAGAGGGGCTGCTTTGCTTAACCTGGCCCTCAGGGGATGAAAGCTGAGACAAAGGGCTGGAACTCACAAACTGAGTAAAACCCATTTTCAGCCCCAGTCTGGTCAGGGAAAATAGCCTTGACAGAAATAAATTCTGCGAACTTGTTCTGTTCCAGCAGCAACATCAATCAGCGACAGGGCTGGAACTGAGTGAATCGCCCCAGCCCCTGTTAAGTACCCACCTTGTCAGGACTCATGTCCCCCTGCCAAACAGTGACAGGGAGTAGTGGACTGGTGGTGGAGCCACAGACCTCACTGTGACCTAGGCAGGAGCAAACCCCTGGAGAATCTGCTCGTTGGAGGAAACTGGATCACAACTATTACCACTGACTGGGTGTGACAGAGTGGCAAGGTAGGGAAGGAGGCATCAACCTTCCCAGACTAATTTACTTGCTGGGGGGGTGCCCTCCTGAGCTCACAGAGCATCGAAGTGAATTATACAAGAGCTTCCAGTAGATCCCTGCTATCCAGTTGCCAGAGACTTTTTTTAACTCTTCCATTTGAGATTGGTGCTGGCTAGGATAATTGATTGAGACCTCTTCAACTGGGCTAATCACCAGAGGAATTTCCAAAGTGGTATCCTGGGTGTGTGGTAGTGGGAATGTTGATTTGGCTTTTTCAAATGTTGCCTGTGGGGGGTGTGGTGACTTAACTCTGGTATTCCTTCACAGCTCAGATTTCAATCCAAAGTAACAGATTCTCTAAGGTAAGACAAAGACCAGCTGAAATTAAGACAGAGCCACTTAACCCTACCACACCAAGAAGGTCCCTAGTTTCGCAAGCAGTGGCAAAACTCTAGGGGAAAAGGTACAGATGCCAGTCCAAGCTTTTAAGCAAAGAACTGGTCAATCACTACTCCTAGAACTCCCATCCCAAATTGTCCTTATCTACTCATCTAGCTAAATGGTGTAAAATTAATCATGGGGTGGAATCAATGGAAAAGCTCTGGAAATATGAACAACCAGACTAGGTCACCCCCCCCAAGGAATAATGTGGCAGACACAAGTGAGGATCCTATGCATAAAAAAATGGCTGAAATGTCAGAAATTAAATTCAGAATTTGGATTGCAAACAACATCAATAAAATAGAGGAAAAGTTGGATTTAGAAATTCTGGGTGCATTTCAAAAATTGTCTCAAGAAGTCAAGGAATTCAAAGACCAAATGACCAAAGATTTGGACACATTGTGGCAAGATTGCAGCCCTCAAAGATCTGAGAAACAAAGTAGAATCCCTCAGCAACAGAATGGAGCAAGCAGAAGAAAGGATGTCTGACATGGAAGACAAAGCTATCGGTGAAGAAAGGATTTCTGACATGGAAGACAAAACTATCGAATGCTCCCAAACCAACAAAGAGATAGAGAAATGGAAGGCAAAAACAGATCATTCTCTCAGACAGCTCTGGGATATAACTCGAAGAAAACCAACATTCGCCTTATAGGGATACCTGAAAACGATGAAGTGGCGTCACAAGGCCCAGAGTCTCTTCTCTATGAGATTATGAAAGAAAATTTTCCAGACATGCCAAGAGATTCTGAAATTCAGATAGCAGACAGTTTCAGAACCCCAGCATGACTCGACTTGAATAAAACATCCCCCAGGCACATGATAATTAAGTTCACTAAAGTTAATATGAAGGAGAAAATTTTGAAAGCAACCAGATGTAAGAAATCTATAACCTAGAAGGGGAAGAATATTAGAATAACCGCAGATCTCTCTGATCAAACCTTTTAAGCAAGAAGAGAATGGACATCGGCTTTTAATCTCCTAAAACAAAATAACTTTCAACCCAGGATCTTGTATCCAGCTAAACTGAGTTTCATTTATGACGGAGAAGTTAAATACTTTAATGACATCCACACGTTGAAGAAATTTGCCATAACTAAACTAGCTCTCCAGGATATTCTCAGACCTATTCTCCATAATGACCAG
>CAUYON010116808.1:0-15637 GCA_963573935.1 Arctocebus calabarensis
CTTCACTTCACACTTAGGACTAAATGTGGAACCCCCATCTCCTATGCCTAGGTCAATTTCTTGTGAATTTCCTAGGCCTCAATTCCATGAAAGGACTGTATCCATTCATTGATACATTCATTCACCTTGCTCCTGGTGGAAGGGACTGTATTCATTTGTTTCCTGGCCAAGGAACCCATACACCTATATATGCCCTGAGACTAAAGGCCTAAAGGAGGAGATGGGGAAAGACTGGGAGAGAAACGGAGACAGCGTCTCTCTCCCCACTAGAATTCTCTCCCTCTACCAGGAGCTTTAATGTTTTCTGTGAATAAATTCTGTCTTACAAAAAAAAAAGAATGAAAGTGATAAAGTGAGTCCCTGCCTTAAAAAAAATAAAAATTAAAAATGTGCAGTAAGGCTATGCAGAGCCCCCAAGAAGAGTCAAAGTATCATAAATTGGTTTCATTTCATTTTGAAAGTGAGGAACTAGGAGCAGAAGGCAGGAACTAGGGCTCTTCTTAGACTTAAAGAAAAAAAGTAAGGTTGCTGTATAGAATTATTTTCTAGGCATTTGACAGTTATTTGACCTTACACAATTTAACTGCCACGATAGCACCAAATACAGAATTTATTATAAAACTATCCTTTATACTTTTCTGTAAAGTTTTTCCTTGAGGTGAATACTTCTTAAAACTAATAATATCCCATGTGGCTTTTTTTTTTTTAAACCAGGGATAAGGAACAGTTTGAAGTTAGAGATACATGGGTGATAATTAAGAGAAAGAGAGTTGAACAGAAAGGGTAGCATTTTACAAAGATGTAAAATATTTCTAAAAAAAGATTTCCTTTGTCAACACATTGCCTAAGGCAATCCTAGAAGATAATCATAATGAATAACCACACCTGCGATGTTCAAAAACCAAATGGCTGGTAATAATGTACTGATTAAATTATTGAATCTTTTACAAGATGAAAGGTTTGGGACTTTGTGCAAAATTAGATTATGAAAAATAAGTTTATAAAAAGTTCAGTGAAAATATATTCATACAGTCACAAATGCATTCTGACTATCCTAGGTATTATGTCTATACACCTATCCATACACACACATCTATAGCATCTAACTGTATAATTACCGCATGATACGATAGGTGAACATTTTTCTGGCCAACATCGAAAATTTCAATGCTACATTTTTTTCGATTAGAAAGGAGAAATAGTGAGTAGACAAATAACTGTTTTCAAAGATTAATAAACATTAAGGAGGAACTCCCAGGGCAAAACAGAGCATGACACTATAAACAGCATATATTTTTAACCCAATGGAAGGAAAAATAGGCCAGCTCTTGAAAAAGAAGTGAAACAAGCAGCTATACGAAGAATTGATTAAGCATACATGTTGTTGAGAAACGCAAAACTGATTTTAGCCATGATTGTCTGCGTTGGATGGTTTCCTTCAATATTTTCAAATTCAATATCAATCAAAATATTGAGACATGGCATTTTCCAGTCTACTAGAGTGAAACCCTATCAGGTTTCTTCCTCTCTTACCAATCCACCCTTCCAACTGAGTCTCAATTTCATGTCCAGGTGCTGACTTAGCAGAAATACCAGGCACAGAGGCACGGTGACTTCTACCCCTAACCACGAGACACTTTTCATTTATATTCATCAAAGTACTCCACAGGCATCAAACCATGTACCCAGATCTAAGTGTGTTATTTGATTATCCGACTTAATCCCATTAGACACTGATCTTTTAAATAGCACAAAAACTGCTGACAAAAATGCCCCTGCAAACATTAAAAAAATCTCTGTGTGAGGAGTATTTGATTTCACAATTATCCTTAGTAAAAGCTAATGTTTACATTTATTTAAATATTAATCAGAGACAATTTCAAGTGAAAATGACAGGCATTGGGTTTCTTAAGAAAATAAAATTTTGTAAAACATACTGCAATGCAGTGAGATGAGCTGACCTATTTTCTTTCCCACTCAGAAATCTGGGGATTCTCCAAGAGTACTTTCTCCATAAAACGACCAGATGTTTTAGTCTCTTCAGAAACCCAGACTTAAATTCTGTTCCCAGTTTAGGGAAAACCTCCAATTTCTATGTATCACTAAACCTATGTTTTTAAGAGCATACGCGCATTAAATAGTGTATGCACTATATAGTAAGTTACATGGGCATAAAAGAAAATAACCATTAATATTCAAGAACAATTCAAAATATCTGAAGAAAAAGGGAATTACAACATATATTGAAAAGGCCACAAGAACACTTTTTGGATAAACAAGAAGAGTTAAAATTCAGACTCTTAAAATCGTCATGTAATTGCACCGAAGAAATGTTCAGTAAATAAGTGATTACTGGATACTCAGCAAAACATTCATCTAGAAATTTTTTTATTATTTTAGGTGACTGGTATTAATAGAATACCAGACAAAATTTTCAGAAGAGCCGCATTGTAAACAAAGCAGATTATTTCCTGTGACTCTGTTCCCTTATCAGCCAAATGGACCTAATGAGAAATCTCATTAAATCTTTCAATTCACAGGGAGTTTGGGGAAAGTATTACACTAATATTATTACAAATAATATTAGTGGAAGCTTGTGGAAGACAAAGCTTTATAAATTCTGAGCACTTTCTCTTTTTAACCTACATTATATCCTTTACTAAAATGATCAAGAAACAAAATAAAAAAATAACTTAGAAAGCACACTTTTACATAAAAGGTTTCAACAAAACTAGCTGGATCTTTTATTAAAAGGTAAATAATATGAATATGAAATGTTTCTGGAACCAAAATAGTGGATTCATAAATGTCATCAAATATAATTATATTTTCCATGTCAACTAAGAAATATTAAAAAGCAATTTTCCTCAAAAAGATTTCCAATTCCTAGTTCTGGCCTACTGATTTTAGCAACTTTTCATGGTGGAGGGGGAACAAAAATATTTAGAGCTAAATTAAAATCACTTCCTAAGTTGAATAATACATAATTTTTTGGCCTACCCTTATCTCTCATTTGTATTTCCCTGACATTTGACTTAGGGTACTCAATATTATGTATGTAATCATTTAACATTTAATGTTCACCTAGTATGCACCAAGCTCTGATCTGGGTATTGGAACTGATAATAACCTTCACTTTGAGGGTTCACTGCTCATTTGTATGCTGGAGAACACCAGCATACAAATCCCACACAATAAAGAGGAAGTGTGCACTGCTGCTGAGAATGTAGACTAACACGTACATTTTGGAAACAATTTTTATTATTCTTGTAAAGTCGTATAGGCAACTATTCTTATACCTGCAATTTTGTGCCCTAAAGTAATTCTTGCACATGTTCATCCATGGAATGGGCAAGCACGCTCATAGCAGTTTAATATTTTAAAAAAATTTAAAAAGTACTCAAGCATTCACTTTTAAAATATATATGTTAAATAAATACATGTGAAATAGTTACAAAAGAAATATAGTACAACTGTGAAAGTAAATAAGCCTCAGCTCACAGGCAATACCACAAAGAATCTCACAAAAACAGAGAAAGATAGCATTGGGTGAGCAAAAGAAACTGGTAGTAAACTATACAGAGTATGATATCTGATTAAAATCAAAAACAAGGAAATAAAAGAATTATATTTTTAATGATTCCTGGTTACACTATTTTAAAATGAAAAAGAAATATAAACGCTAAATTCAACATAGTGGTCAAAAATGAAGACAGTAAGGAAGTGCACCCAGGTAGCTTCACCAGAATGATCATAATCTACTTCATAAGTTTTGTGGTGGAAACCCAAAACTTTGTTTTTTTAAATGTTACATATTTTTATCAGAAAATTGCATCAAATTTCTTAAAATATTGTCCTAACTGGATAATTATAAAGGAAAACAAATCTTTGTAAATGTCATGGAGTAGCACTAATTCTGACTGAAGTGATTAGGAAAGGAAGCCATGAAATTTTAGCAGGGCTAAAAAGGTAAAATAACTTTCCAGGAGAACAAGAGCAAGTCCAAGAAAGAAAAAAACGTACATAAGACTGCAGAGATGTGAAAGAGCAGTGTGGAAAGCTGGGCTGGGAGAAGAGGGAAAAGATGGTATTGACAAGGAACTCACCATGGGCCTTGTGGAAAGCCTTATGTGCCACAAAAGGAAGTTTATCTTGTAAGTAGTGGCATGGTGGTGATGGCTTGTTTTTAGCAGGTAAAGTTATAAAAGAATAATTTATTGAATAAAAATGTCGACAGGTCGTTGAATGGAAAAATAAAAATAAAAATAAAAAAATGTCCTGCCCCCCCCCCAAAATGATAAGGCATGGATCACTTCATGTAGATGGAATACCTGGGCAGGAGTGGAAACTCTAGACAGAGGAAAATGGGGAAGAGTTGGCTCCACTATTTGCATTGAAGTAATTGCTCTTGAACTAAAATTTTTGGAGAGCAATATTTTTCCCAACATAACAAGGAATCACTCTACTTTCAAACCTCAGTTTCCTCCTCTGTAGATTAAATGATGTAATCCAACTAATATACTTAGCATAGTCCCCATCTTTTAATACATGCTCAATAAATCTTGTCTATAAACATCTATTTTTCAGGCTGGTAGCCCACAGTAATCCTATCCCATTCTCCCCCACTGACGTAACAAGTACTAGTCAAGAAACACCCTGCGGGATGGCTTATGAACATGGATTTTTATGCTTGCATGACAGAAGATGATAGTTATAAAGGAATAATAACAATAGCAAAGAATGTTTGAGATGTGCTATATACTACGCTACCATTTTACATTCAATATTAGTGCATGAAGTATTTAGTCTACTAAATACTTTGCTTTTTCCATTTTCAAGTAAAAGGCTAAGGATGTGGCTATTTACCAAAGATAAAATGTTTCTAAAAAGTTGTAGAAGTACCAAATGAAAATTTAAATCAGTTGTAGAAAAAGTTAATATGTGACAAATTTGTCATTTCATGAACATTATCATGTATAGACACTCAGGATACCATTGTCATGAAGACAGTTCCCTTCAGCCCAATATGCTCCTTTCCCCTACTTATTCCCCTTCATCCCTCTCAAAAGTACTAAATTCATGCTGCTTCTCAGGAACTTTAAGGATAATTGACATTTTCAGATATTCTGCAGCCCTCCTTCTCCACTTCTCATTAGTCTCAATCCACAGACTTGGAGGCTATCTAATTATGTGCTCAAATTTTTTAAGTTTAGCTGTTTTATTAAAAAAAGGACTTTTCTAATAACTAAACAATAGAAATTGAAGTTTAAGAAAATATGTATAAGAAGGAAAACAAATTAAAAACTCAATCTGCTGTGTCCTCTTTTGGTGCTAGTTCAAGACTGAATGTTTCATTAAGAAGAGAAATTCAACAAAATAATGACAAATAGATGGAAGCACACTTCAAATTATCATCATTAGACCAACCACTTAATGTATTAAAATAAAATTTGCCTAAAATTATATCTAACTTCTCCGTTAAAAGGTTTTCTTCATTTTCAAATGGCAAGATTTTGTTGAAAACTGTATTCACTCCTTTAAAAATCCACAATCACTTTGTAACAGAAGTCTAATACTGATGCCGTAGGTACTCTTAGATGCACCTTTTTTCAGTGATCACATAATGACAAGAACAGAATAAAAAGAAGAGAAAAAAATTATTCCAGTTTTAATTGAGTTTGATAAGAGTTTGACAAAGAAAGGAGACTTTTTCCTTTTCATAGCTTAAATCACCAACTTTCGGTAAGGTTTTTTTTTAATGATCTTTTTAATATTTTTCACAATAGATGTATTTGTTGTATATTTATTTTCATTTCATATTTTAAGTATGGAAAAGAGACACCTGACCTTAAAACAAGAATAGGTTATACAAAAACATCCACTGACCAGAAGAAATCAGCAAGGGGAAGATTTACATAAAATAGACTTTTGCTGCCCTCTTTTGGAGCAAATAAGTAAACAATACCACTTTTGAGCCTGTGCATTCTACCATTGTCTGTGTCTTATACCACTGCCACGTTGCTTAGGAAACAAAGGACTAAGAGTCAACTATCCAATTCCCTGTTAAGAAAAAATTGAAAATCTGTTTTAATTGTATGGATGCAAAAAAAATTAAAATATTATTTAGCAAAGGATTACTCAACAGCGTACTGAATGACAGTATAATTGCTTGGAATACCACAAATCCAGGTTAGATGATTACCCCACAAACTGAAATAATAAATCTTATAAATGGTATTTCAGGTTTCATGTAGCCTTATAGTCACAATGATATAAGGTCAAATTTGAAGTGTAAAATAAAATGTAACGTATCAAATTATGAAAAACATTAGGAAAGTTTTTAATCTAACCTACCATAATTAAGAAGAAGCACTGAGTATATTTTAATTTCTATTACATTCATGCACATTTTGGCAATAACATTGAAACTTGCTGGTAATATTACTATCATCTGAATGTAGGCGTCCAACATGCAGTGAGGCTGCAGAGACTTCAAAAAGTCATACGTTCAGACAAAAGCTTAGTTGATCTTAACATTCCTCACCCTTTCAGTCTTCCACCAGAAAAACTCACACTGACAACCATACATGACCTAAAATATTAAACTTCAGTAATAACAACTGTATACTGAATATAACAAAATAAAACCAGTAAAACAAACTCTATGCATATGCTTTTGCTGAAATGGATGAAAGAGACCAAATACAGTATGTTTCAAAAACCACAAAAATGTTGAAATTTCATTATAAATGTTTTTCAACAGTATGAACCACTTCGGAAGGACGCACCTTGAAAATATGATAAAAGAAATGACCGCACATTATAACTGTAGTCAGGAAGAAGGTAGTAGGTTTAGAACACTGGGAAACATCAGCAACAAACTGAACTCAAAACAACAGCTAACAAAAGCAGTTAAGGGACTTGGACCAAAACAAACATGTAGCCAACGCCTTCATAATAAAAAAGAACTCTCATTTGCTTCAGAAGAACGTGGGTTTTAAGCAAATCAATAATGGAATTTACACACAAATTTAAAGTCTTCCACTGTGGAAGACAAATTACTGGTAGCACTTTCATGGTATAGACAAAGCCCTCTGTAATTCCATGAAAATAGGAGATTTCAAGATTATTGGCTTCAGTAAAACACATTAAGAGCTAGTGTTAACAATTTCAGATGTTAGCAGAGATGAATATATTTTAGAATATGATTTTATGTGAATAAATTAAATCAATAAAAATACATAATTTACAAACTCTTATAATTAGTTATCTTCATTTCTTCTAAGGCATTATTTCTGCAAACATTATTATTCCGTAATATTTTGATGCCTACATCAAAACAATCAATGGAGGTTTTAATGGTGACCAGTATTTTTTTATTATTAATATACATTTATTCCAAAATTTACAAATATATTTGAATTTGGTCATTGTTATTTTTCAAAAGTTATATCATACTTTACCACAGATGTCAAACTAAAATTATCAACTGCTTGACAAAGATTTCATTATTATAAATAAAGTAACTGAGTAAAATTTCTGGATAGTCTAGAAGTTTGATTATGGCAATGAGGTATAATTAATGCTAAATTAAGTGGTTTTGGTAGGAGTCAAAATACCCAGGTGCAACTAACCACATTGAATAATGTAGAATAAACCTAAATCTAAAGATAACTAATTTGTTTGATTTGGAGTAAGAAAATTAAATAGACTTTGTCTAGACAGAATGACTTCACTGCATACATTTGCTTCCATACAAGCCAGAATCTAATGAAAATTCCAAATTACTTTATTAAATAAAGGTCTTCAGTTATGCATATACGTTGCTTTCTGCAGGGGTCTCACAATTTCACTGTAGCAGTAGTAAATTTCACACTGCATTAAAATATAGTAGAAAAGTCCCATGAAGGGATTATAACAAATAGTACAGAATTAACAAAATTCCTAATTTTTATTTTTTTGTTGCTTTCTATTTAAATTTACTGCTATCAATAGATGACCCTGCAGTGCCTGTAGGATCCTTTAGACTAAATTTGCTGATTTCACAACACATTGTATAATTTGTAAACAAATAAGGATTAACAAAACTGAGAACATAAGGACTATCCCAACTTGCTTATATTGTCTATTTCTGATATGTCTCTGTGTGTTGCATGTTGCTTTGTTTTAAATTCAGTGGTTTTTATTGTTCTCATTTGATTGTAGTTTGCTATGTTGGGAAAATGTAATACCTAAAAGAAGGTATCAGGAAAGATGTGGACATAATTTTCATAAGAGGATTGAAACATGTCTTTGATTGGGGTAACGTATCCAACATAACCATCAAGAGAAGATAGCAATTCTGGGGAACTATGCCGGCGGCAAACCTGAACTTTCCATTTGGAGCACTCATATTATTTTTGTATATAAGCAACATGTACTGAATCATGTTGAAACAGGAGGATCACATTCTAAAAATTCAAAAGGTGCTCGCAATGACTTGGAGTAGTTTGAAAGACAAGTGAATGTAGCAATGGACAAATGACCGTGGTAAATAATTTAAGGAAGAAACAATGATTACAGTGGCAATTGAGAGCTCTGAAAAAGGTACTCTGGCTTTAATAAATGAGCTGCTATTTTATAAGTTGTATAGATTAGCAGATATCATTTTTATGAGCTGATTCTAGATTCTTAGAGTATCAGTAATTTCCACTGTTTCAAACTTTGTAAACTAAGGAATAAAAATAAATTATAGGAGGAGAGACATAGTCTATAGACAGACCTTTAATAAAAAAAACCCTGCTGATGCTGCTGCTTCTAACAGAGTTAAACAGTCCATAGGTGATCAGATATCAGCGTTCCTCAACATTATAGCTACGTGGTGTGTGTGTGTGTATGTGTGTGCGTGTTTCTTTTCTGGTTACTGGCTGTTGCCTACAAACAATTCTTATTGCCATTGGCAAGTAAACCCTGCCACACTTCAAGGTTAGACATAAAAACCCAAATGTAACTCGGCACAGAGTGACTTTCTCAGTTCCTATTGTTTGTTAGACTACTAATATAGAGAGGAAAAGACAGAGAAAACACAGAGGTCCAAAGGCAGGGTAGGACTAAGTTGGGACAAGGAAGTGTCCTACCATTTTACATGTGTGGCGCCAGAGAATATATCAGGATATAGTGAAGGGAAAATGTCATGTGGATCCCATGGAAAGTGGATAAATATTATCTACCCCAAATCCCATAACTAATACATACAGGAGGCTGCCCAAATTTAGCTCCTTTTCTATGAGAACAGGAGTTTCACATTTAGGGGATCAGATTGGTTTATAGGGGTTTGTGGTGGAAAATGGATTTTTTGTGGAAAGACTGCTTTTAAAAGAGAAGTTATGTAATAAATGGAGGACTGCAACTGTAGACATGAAGGAACTAAAGGCAAAAACTAGTTCATAGAATCCACCATCTGAAGCAATTAATTAAGGCAGCAGTTCTGGGCCCTACGTGGCCCAATGGTGTCCACTGGTGTGGCAAGGTCAAGTATGCCAGCACATTTTAGCATTCTTTCTGCTGTTTGATGCCCAAAAAGATAACTTGGAAGCCTTATTATACAGGATATATTTTGTTACAGGCAATGGCTGTCCACCAGCTTCTCTCAAGCATTCTTCATCACTACTCAAAAAGCATTATCTCTCTCCGTGCTAGGAGAACCCCAGTGTGTGATGATGTAATTATCCCTAGGGCATAAATCATGTTTAGTAGTTCCTGTTTTCCTTTTGCCCAGAGATTTGTGTGGGGTGTTTATGTAACCCAATTATGGGCCATTAAACTAAAGGAAAGTTGGCTGGTGGGCAGGATAATAGATGTGATAAGGAACGTGTTCCTTTTTCCATTTTGACCTTCATGCTCTTGTTTTCTACTTTGAACTTTGCTGTGGGATGCCATGGGGTTTGGAACTCTGGCACCACTGTGACCATGAGAGGAGACATTGCTGATCACTTAAGTAGAAAGAGTGAAAAGACAGCATTGTAACATCACTAAGTTGTGCAACCATTCTGTATGACCCCACCTCTTGTTATTTATGATAATATCTGCATTGTGTAAGCTATTATTCTTAGAGCATCCTATTTCCTAAAGCAAAATTCAGTCCTCATATTTACATAGCATAGCGTGGGAAGTTTAGGTCATGTATCAGAAATCACTGTTGTGAATGAGAGTATTCTTTTGGGGCAAAGGTCAAGGTTGTTGCAGAAAAACCATTCAGCAAATAGTTGAGAGTATTGGGTGTGATTTTCTTCATGGATCTACAAATTGATGTATTCCTAAAGCACCTGGCTGATATGGCTCATTTGACATATTTCACATTTTAACCCTTGCAAGTAACAATAGGAACAATAACAAAAACAATAGCACCCACTCTTATTTGTTGAATAATCAGTATGCTCCAGACATTAAACTAAGTATTATTTTATTAATCCTAATAACAACTACTAGGCAGGAAAAGACCAGGCATATAACAGATCCTTAATAAACTTAAGCTTATTAAGCTTCACTATTTAAAAATGAACACATGAACAAGTGACAGAACTCTTATTAATTCCATTTAACAGATGAGGAAATTAGGGCTCAGAACCTTAAGCAAATTGGTCAAGATCACAGGTATAGTTAGTAGCAAGATTTAATACCATGTCTTCCTAGTTCAAAAACTCATCCCCTTAAGAGGTCTGGCCCACAAATGCTATTTCCAGGTGTCAGTAAAGGGCCAATCGGAGTTGTGAAGTGGACACACACCAATCTCAATATTGGCTGAGTGTCTTGGGTTGGTACCAGTGTTTAATCTACAGTGTTAGTGTTCTGAGCTCTGTTGCTGGCTGCCAGGTACCTTCTAGTTATATGTTTCAAAATAAGCCTTGCTTAGATAAAGAATGTAGTAGAAATAGTTATCTCCACATTAAATTTACACTTCTGACAGAGGAGGTTGTGGGCATCCAAATGACAAGCTTCAAGAACACCCTCAAAGTGTGCAGCATGTCCAGGCGAAGAGGATCCATGAAGACTGGTAGAGGGTTCAGTTGTCCATCAGGTAGAAATAAAGCTACTTTTGCCCACAAATTATTAAGTGAACAATAACAGTTTATTTTCTATGACTTAATTTCTGTCCCCAAATTTATCATTTTGATAGGTTGGTAGAAATTATTACCTCGTTAATTATTGCTGTCAATTTTCCACACTCCTTCCCAGAGTCCTGTCCAGTTTTGGGGGCCTTCCTCCGTTGTAAGGATCTGTGAGTGACAGACACTTCGTCTATCCACAAAGTTGCTCTGAACACCACCTCTGTTAATACGGCCACACCATGTTAACTGGTTCTAATAGCTCCACACGACAATACAGCCATTTTCCTGGGGTTCTGGTACCTACTCAATAAGCTACCTTAAATTAAACCATTTCCCATACACCTCCAGGATCTTAACCCATATGCTTCTCCAACAATCTGTCACAGGTCATAAACCAGGAGACCCTCTGTCTGGTGTGAATGAAAAAGCTCTCATCTCTCCTGCCCTTTGCCATTTTTCTCCAAATACTCTCTGTGGCTATATATTTCCTTCCTCTTACCTCCTACACAAACTCTCCCAGTTCTTCTAAGTTATTTGGGTTTGAGAACTAAAATCAGAGATGGATGGGTGTTGAAGTGGAGGGAGGTTTGTAGACTACTTACAGCACGCTCCCCAGCACACTCACACATTAATGATCACTAGTCTACCCACAAAAAGATTCAATTACCTGCTTAAATAAGGGTAGAGCAAAAAAGGAAATATGAGAATGAAAGACTTTCAAGTTAATATCCCTAAATATTACACAGTCACATTGGCAAATGTGAAAAGTATTTTTCTTTTACGGGGTAAGACGTGAATCAGTCTGTGCGGGAGGTATGAAACCAGAGAAGCTTTGTTGTGATTTTCTGTGTATGTATTCATGGCAAATGGCCTAGTTTGGGCCTTCAAATGTTGAAGTCCACTTAAGTGATCCCACTGGAAGCTTCAAACACAAATCAGTTACACAGGCACACATAAGATTTGAAGGCAACTCCTCTTCTTCTTTGATAGAAAATATTCTCTGAAAAGTAATACGTTTTCTAGGAAATGAAATTGGACAGGGAAAAATGGTAGGATAAAAGGAGAGTAACAAATGGAGCAATGAACTTGATGGGAGGGAGGAGAGTCAGGTGTTTTCACCCAGACTGTATAAGAACCGAAGGAGACATGGGGTTACAGTGCACTGATGGACACGTGGTTGAAAAGCTAGTGAACATGACTTTGTCCATGCAGATGTCTGAAACTAGAGCCTCAATTTGGAACCAAGAATCCACTAGCAACAGAAAATGCCTCCCTGTTCCATACCCCTGTTCATGGCTCAAGTGCTAGCAGTGAGGTTATAAGATTTTGTAAGTGCTGGTTTGTGCCCTGATTTTTCTGGTGACTTGGGTGGATTCACACAACTAGAGTTAATCTCAGTTTGGGTCTGAAAAATCAGCTTCAAAGGCACTCATCCTGTCCTACTACGTGCCACCCTAGGCATATATCAGTCTACATATAGAGAGTACCTACCTATAAGTAGGTAAGTAGCCAAGTGACACCTACCACAGGGCAAAATAATAACCTCTCGGAAAATATGCCCAGACCCTCATTTTCATTAGAGCCCTTATCCAAGACAGTTTCTAGTAGTAGGTGGTAAAAACGATTATTATGTCATCTATCATTCGGCAGACATTTTAATTATCTACAACTTTGGGATTGGAGGGCTACTCAAAAGGACATCCAATCCTGTATAATTTAGAAAGCCTGAGAAGGTCTCTTAAGAGCTTTAGAAAGGAAAGTTCAAATATATGCATAAGTTTGAAAGCTGAAATTATTTAGAATATCTATGTAATTTGCAGAATGTATTCAATTATAAATAAATAAACTGCTGTTAATGCTCTGTACTAACCTAATCAGAAATTATGTAATCCATTTATCTAAAGTCATTTACTTTGGACATATTATTGAATTAGGGATCTGAGAATTTGATTTTATATACTATGTAATTAAAAATTGGAGCAAAGTTATTATAAATAAATACTTTTCATGATTATTAATAAAAGGAAAACCTTTCCAGGTATTTGTTTACTAGATGCTTTTTAGCTAGATTAAAAAAAAATTGCACAGTTTAGATAATAAGTACATGTGTGACAAGTGCAAAAATAACATTCAAGGATAAATATCTTTGAGCAAAGGGATAGAATTATTTTTAATTTATTGCACGTGTAGCCATCTTTAGAATTTTAATTGCATTTCTATGATAAAAATATTAAAAATCACACATGAAATAGATTTAAAGCCTAGAGAAGATGTTAATAAACATGAAACACTTCTCAGGGTGATTTTCCACAGCATGATACTATTTTAATCCTTTACTATAGCTTTCCTGAAACGTTCTTTAAAAGCTGATTTGTTGCTGTGAACAGTAATGATATCATAGATACACTGTCCAATTGGAAGCTTAGCTCTCCACATTATAGACGTTTTAAAGGTAAAAGCACTCATAATCACACATGCACTGCTCTGCTAGAATTATGAAATAAATAGCTTTCCAAATATCCATACACTGAATATGCTTTTAAAAGGTACATAGAACTCCTAGAGATCAAAGAAATGATTTATATGGCCCTATGTAAAGTAAAAGTTTAAGACCTAGGATTTTGGCTACTCTTTTGTCATGGATTCATCTCATAAATATTATATTACGTATGGTATTAAACATTGAGTATTTAGAAATGAACACAGCATAGTCTAGCCTTACAAAAAGTTCTCAACTGCGTAAGCAAGAAAGATGTGTAGAACAAATTACTAGACCAGGTGGCAAGGACTTTAACTGAATGTGGACCAAGTTGGCAGCAATGGCAAAAGAGCCACTAATTCTGCTCAGGAAATGCCTCCCAGAAGAGATGTCAGTCACCCCAGCTGTATCCACGAGGGTGAGTAGGATTTACACAACTAAAAAAGAGGAGATAATTTCTGGTACATGATGGAAGTTTGAGGGCATGAGCTTGCTTCACTTCCCTCCTAATACCTTATCAAAATTAAAAATAAAATCATGCCTTAAAAATTCAGCAAACCAAGACATTTTTTTTTACTTATTTTTGAGTGGTGGATCAAGTTACTCAACTTCTGCTTAAAAGGAGCATAAAATACAGGAAACATTAGGGAATATGCTTGGCAAAAGGCTTCTTCAGAAGTAGATTTTATCCGCGACTAGATTCAAAATTATCCAGCTCATAAGTTGGCAAGCATGAAGCAAAGAGTAATGGTAAAGAATTCTTTCGGCTCAACGCCTGTGGCTCAATGGGCTAAGGCACCAGTCACGTACACCTGAGCTGGCGGATTCAAATCCAGCCTGGGCCCACCAAAGAACAATGATGGCTGCAACTAAAAAATGGCCGGGTGTTGTGACGGGCACCTGTAGTCCCAGCAACTTGGGAGGCGGAGGCAGGAGACTCACTTGAGCCCAGGAATTGGAGGTTGCTGTGAGCTGTGATGCCACAGCACTCTATCCAGGGTGACAATTTGAGGCGCTGTCTCAAAAAAAAGAAAAAAAAAAAGAATTCTTTCAAGACAGTCCAGGTTATATAGGTTAGATACTCTTTCTCTTTTGCTAACATAGAAATGGCAGCAATTATACCTGAGAGGGATTAGGAAACAGGAATTCCACTGTCCTAGGAAAGGACAGGAGAGGCTAAACTTTGGCCTTCTACAATGGTTAAGGGGAATAAAGCAAAGACACATATAGTTAACAGTGATAGTCCTTAGGTCCTCACTTGAAACACGATGCTCTCCTTGTTTGGAAAAAGCCTGCTTGTGCTTTTCTTTTCTTTTTTTTTTTTTTTTAATTAAATCATAGCTGTATACATTAGTTCAATCAAGGGGTACAATGTGCTGGTTTCATATACAATCTGAAAAGTTTTCATCAAAATGTTTAACATTGCTTCATGGCATTTTCTTAGTTATTGTATGAAGACATTTGTATTCTGCATTTAGTAAGTTTCACCTGTACCCTTCTAAGATGCACCATAGGTGTGGTCCCACCAATTACCCTCCTTCTACCCCAACCTCTCCCCTCACCTCCCTTCCCATATTCTTGTGCTATAGTTGGGTTATAGCCTTCATATGAAACTTTTAAATTAGCTTCATAGTAGGGCTGAGTACATTGGATACTTTTTCTTCCATTCTTGAGATACTTTGCTAAGAAGAAGATGTTCCAGCTCCATCCATGTAAACATGAAAGAGGTAAAGTCTCCATCTTTCTTTAAGGCTGCATAATATTCCATGGTATACATGTACCATCATTTATTAATACATTCATGGGTCAATGGGTACTTGGGCTTCTTCCATGACTTAGCAATTATGAATTGGGCTGCAATAAACATTCTGGTACAGATATCTTTGTTTTAATGTGATTTTTGGTCTTCTGGGTATATACCTAGAAAAAGGAATTATAGGATCGAATGGCAGGTCTATTTTTAGATCTCTAAGTACTCTCCAAACATCCTTCCAAAAGGAACATATTAGTTTGCATTCCCATTAGCAGTGTATAAGTGTTCCCTTTTCTCCACATCCACGCCAACATCTCT
>CAUYON010116810.1:0-30394 GCA_963573935.1 Arctocebus calabarensis
GAAGGAAGGAAGGAAGGAAGGAAGGAAGGAAGGAAGGAAGGAAGGAAGGAAAGAAAGAAAGAAAGAAAGAAAGAAAGAAAGAAAGAAAGAAAGAAAGAAAGAAAGAAAGAAAGAAAGAAAGAAAGAAAGAAAGAAAGAAAAAGAAAACAAGAAAGAAGAAACAGAGAGAGAGTAAGAGCCAGCCAACTGTAGTAACTAAGAAAGAATGCTCAGGTAAGAAAAACAAATGGAGAAAACTGTGTCTCGGAAGTAAAAAGAGCAGAAAGTTTCCAGAAGTAAGGTATGAATCATAGTGTCAAGCTCTCAAGTTAGATGGTACTGCACAGGCCAGATGTGCAGATTAGAAAATAAGCAGTGACCTTTGCTGCAGGAGGATAAATGGCATGGTATGGTGGAAGGTCGTCACAGTGGGAGGGGCAGAGAGAAACAAGAAATGATCATAGAAGATGGATTACTTTGAAAGTGTTAGAATATAGGGAGGAGCAGGGGTCATGGTGTATTACAGGAACTTGTTTTCAGCTTTGTAAACACTGTGGTTTGGCAGGTCTGCCTGGGAGAAGGGAAGCTTCCCCCATTTCTTACCAAACTCTCTACTGAAATCCAAAAATTTCAGCTATTACCACCACTATTTCGGGTACACCCTCAGGAATCACCAGAAAAGACTCCTTCCTTCCTTCTGAGCACTCCTGAAGTTTGAGTCTGTGTCCCTCAAACAGCCAAAGGACTTATGGTTTTTGCTTGTACCTTTCTTCTCCTCCATTCACTTCTGATGAAAGAACCCTTCCTCCCTTTGGAGAATACACTGTGGGTATTTTGAGTGGAACCAACCACCTCTGCCATGAAAGGAGCAGAGGCTTTGTCATTGGGAGCACCCCATTTCCTTTGCCACAGTAAGTTATTCAGGAGAAGCCTGAATAACTTCAGAGTTCAAAGGGGGCCAGTTACAAGAAGCTTCTCATATCTATCAAAAAAAAAAAAAAAAAAGGTGTGCAATCTTCTCTGAAGACACTAGCTGGCAGAGTGATAGAGCCCACAGCTCTTCCACAAGGAGGAAGCAGCCTGCGTGTGAAGCCAGGACAGAGATAGCAGAGCCAGAGATGAGAAGAAGGCGGTGTGCCCCATTCTGATGTGTTATGCCTGAAATGTCACTCCTGCACTTCCTAGTATAGAAATTAGTAAACCCCCTCCTTTTTGAGTTATTTCATATTGATTCTCTATCATTTACAGTAAAAGATTTCTCACTAACAGAATTCACATCTCACTCATCACGTATTGCAGCAATCTGTAACAATGAAATCTCTTTTCCTAGGTTCTACATTTCTTGAGAGGAGAGAGACATATGCCTAGCCCAGCGTCCTGCACTTAGTACCTATCCAAAAAATAGTTCCTGAAGAAGCAAATGAGCAAAAGAAGTTCATACATCCTAAACTCCAGACCTAAAATTAAACAACTTGGCAAATGAAGGAGAAGCTCACAATGAATGATGTACACGCATAACTTGTTTATTGCACTTCGTTTTACAAACTGGAGGTCTCTGGTAATGCCATTTTGAGCAAGTCTGTCAGTGATATTTTTCCCAAAAGCATACACTCCCTTTGTGTTTCAATGTCACATTTTGGTAATTCTCACAATATTTCAGATATTTTCATTAATATTCTGTCTGTTGTAGTGATGATCTGTGGTCCATGATCTTTGATGTTACTATTATAACTCTTTGGGGGCACCTTGAACAAGTAAATTGTGTTAGTGAAGAATATTTTACTATAATTGATAATAACTCACTAGAAAATGACAAATTAATTGATAACTATTGTATGTGTTCTGACTGCTCCACTGACCAACCATTCCCTGTCTCTCTTCCTCTCCTTACGTCTCCTTATTTCCTGAGACATAATATTGAAATTAGACCAATTAGTAACCCTACAGGGGCCTCCAAATGTTCAAGTGAAAATAAAAGAGTCCACGCCTTTCACTTTAAATCAAAGGCTAGAAATGATTAAGCTTAGAGGGGAAGGCATGTCAAAAGCTGATAGGCTGAAGGCAAGGCCTCTTACACCAAACAGTCAAGTTGTGAATACAAAAGAAAAGTTCTGGAAGGAAATTAAAAGTGCTTCAGTGAACTCACAACTAATAAGAAAGTGAAAAAAATCTTACTACTGATACGGAGAAAGTTTTCATAGTCTGGAGAGATCAAACTAGCCACCAGATTCCCTTACCAAGGCCTAATCCAGAGCAAGAGCCTAACTCTCCTCAATTCTTCGAGGCTGAGAGATGTAAGGAAGCTGCAGAAGAAAAGCTAAAAGCCAGCCAGGTTAGTTCATGACATGGAAGGAAAGAAGCCATCTCCATACATAAAAGTCTTAAGATGAAACAGCCAGTGCTAATCGAGAAACTGCAGCAAGTTATCTGGAAGATCTAGCTAAGAAACTGATGAATATGGCTAGACCAAACAATAGATTTTCAATGTAGATGAAACAGCCTTTGTTGGAAGAGGATGTCGTCTTCACTTTTACAGCAAGAAGTCAATGCCTGGCCTAAAAGTTCAAAAGATAAGTTGACTCTCTGATTAGTGGCTAATGCAGCTAGTGAATATAAGTTAATGCTTATTTACCATTCTGAAAATCATAGAGATTTTAATAAATAGGCTGAATCTACTCTACCTGTGCTCTATAAATGGAACAACAAAGCTTGGCATATTAATTTATAACTATTATGTGTGTTCTGACTGCTACACTGGCCAACTATTTCCTGTCTCTCTTCCTTCCCTCACATCCCCTTATTTCCTGAGACATAACATTGAATTCAGGCCAATTAGTTACCCTACAGGGGCCTCCAAATGTTCAAGTGAAAATAAAAGAGTCCATGCCTTTCACTTTAAATCATTTACTATTTACAGCAGGGTTTACTGAATATTTGAAGCCTACTGTTGAGACCTACTGCTCAGGAAATAAACAAACAAAAGATTCCATTCAAAATATTATGTATCTGGTCACCCAAGGGCTCTGATGAAGAGGTACAAAGAGATGAATGTTGTTTCCACAGCTAATAATCTAACATCCTTTCCATGCCCAAGGATCAAGGAGTCATTTAGACTTTCACAGCTTATTATTTAAAAGGTATATTTTGTAAGGCTATCACTACTATCATGTTTCCTCTGATGGATTTGGGCAAAGTAAACCGAAAACCTTCAGGAAAAGATTCAGCAGTCTAGATGCCAAAAAGAACACTTGTGATTCATAGGGGAACATCAAATTATCCACCTTAACAGGAGTTTGGAAGAAGTAGATTCCAACTTCATGGATGACTTTGAGGGGTTCAAGACCTCAGTGGAGGAAGAAACTTCAGATGTGGTACAAATATCAAGAGAATTAGAATCAGGAGTCTAAAGATGTGACAGAATTGCTGCAATTTCATGATGAAACTTCAATGAGTCGGAGAGTTGCTTTTTATGAAGGCGGAAAAACAGTGCCTTCCTGAGATGGAATCTACTCCTGGTGAAGATGCTGTGAATATTATTGAAATGACAACAAAACATTTAGGACAGTCCATAAACTTAGTAGGTAAAACAACAACAGGGTTTAGGAACTGACTACAATTTTGAAACAAGTTCTACTGTGGGTAAAATGCTATCAAAGAGCATGCCATGCTACAGAGAAATGTTTTATAAAAGGAAGAGTCAATCTATGTGGCAAGTTTCACTGTTGTCTTACTTTAAGAAACTGCCACAACCATCCGAGCCTTCAGCACCACCAGTAGCCATTAACATCAAACCAAGCCCCTCCACCTGCAGAAAGATTACGACTTGCTGAAGCCTCAGGTGATCGTCAGCATTTTTAGCAATAATTATTTTTCAATTAAGGTATGTAGATTCTTTTTAGAAATAATGGGACTGCGCATTTAATAGACTATAGCATAATATAAACATAATTTTTATATGCACTGAGAAACCAAAAAAAAATCATGTGACTCCTTTTATTGCAGTATTTGCTTTATTGCCATGGTCTGGAACTGAACTCATGGTCCCTTCAAGGGGTGCCTGTCCAGTAATGCTCTCTGATGCCCTCGTTCTCCTCCCTTTGTCTCTACAGAGACTGCCCTGAGCATGCTGTTCCCTCACTGGTCTTCCCCACTCAGTCTCCCTTCAGTTAGTTCACGCAAGTAGAAGTTGAATACCCATAGCATAACTATGTGCACAGGCCAGAAAGTTACCGATCAAAGCAACTGGCCATTCTCAAAGATGACTAAAACATTTATTAAAAACAAAAATAAGGGAAATCTCATTGCTAAACATATTCCTTGAGGTCAGAAAATACAGATGCATAGGGCCTTTTACATATCACTTGTTTAATAAATGTTAGTAAATATCTTACAAGGGGGTAGTTTGTAAATTGAATCAGTAAAGATCGGTCAAATTTTAACAGCCAAATAAGGGGAAAATGAGGATAAGGGAAAGAGAAAAACAGAAAGATCTTCCTTGGCTGGGACACGTACATCCTTCCCTGACCAATGACCCAGCGCTGGTTCTTTCTTGTGGGTGTGTTTTCATGGGTTCCTCAGAGATTCACCTTGCTGAGGTCCCCAGGCTGCGATTCTTGGGCACCAGTAAAGCCATAAATGCTGACCAAGGAACTCCCTCGACTTCCACCTCTGTCAACCCTCAGCTCCATCTGAAGTTATCTTCTTCCTACTAGGAAATTTCTCAGGGCACAGGGTGGGGCTGGGGAGGACGATGGCCGCAGGAGTGTTACAACTGACCACCTTCCTTGGGCTCACACATGACCTCCAGGAGAATCTATCTACTTCACACTCGCTGGGAAAGGTGGCTTGCTCACGGAATGCCCTGCTTTGCCATGGCTCCTTCCTTCCGACTCTGACATGCTGAGCTCAGCCAGCAGACCCTACCACCTGCATGTGGCTCCCTGACACCCTTTTACAAGAACTTTTTTTCTTTTTTTTTTTTTTGCTGAGGAATATTCAAGAGAAAAACCTCGACACTCTCGGTTCCCTGCATAGGAATTCTGATCACCACGATCTTCATCAGTCTGACCACAGCCTTCCCTCCCCTCCCCTCACATGTTCTCTGAAGGGAGCAAAGGGTAAAAACCCAAACAAATAAGATTTTTCCATGTCCTAGAAAATGCTGAACGAATGGTTTGACCCACATTATTCTTCGTCTTTTGAGCCCTGCTGTAGCTCTGATGCAACCGGATAAGTCACATTTAATAGAAGAAATTAGTTAGTAGAAGAAATTATTAAATATCCTGGGTTTAAAATACGACTTTGCCTTGACTTGAGCCACATCCCACAAGGAGGATTCATGCATCTTCCTTGCCCCCCGTCATCACCTATGAATGTAAGTCAGGTAAGAATTCTTACTGAAGGACATTCACAGTCCCGTTTATCCACTGGAAAGGCTGGGATGAAAACACAGGATTTATTTCCCAGCCCAAAGTCCCTGTCATGACACCTTGATTACAAGGAACAATAATTTTTCCTAACCGAACCCTGTGTATGCAGAGAAATAATCATAAATGCAAAAATCTCCCTCCTCCTGTCCTTCTGTATAAAACAAATAATTTTCTATATCATCCCACACTCCATGTAGGATAATGGGCCCCGTCCTCTCTTGTATCATATTTGGTATTTATGCAATCCTTTTCCTCCTACACTCCACCTAATCTTATGAAACATAATTCTTTTTTCTCTTCCTCCTCCCTACACAAACTTAATTCCTCACTCTCCTTAAGTATGTGCAAATTATTACACTAATCTTTTTTTAAAGCAAGCATCATCTTACAGCCTAAAACAGCAACTGGACAAGTGTTTTGTTTTGTTTTGTTTTTTATAACTATTTTATATCATCTAAGCTCACTTTTGCTACCTTTTACAAACAAAAGTGTTGCTTTGGGTTTTTTCCCCTTTACAAAGTGGCTATGGCATTCTGGCAGCTTCAGGCCCAAGTTCATGGTAAGTTCAGAGGAAAGGAATGTTCAAAGAAAACCAAACCCAAAGCATTGTGGGTAGTGATATAAAAAGTTGACAAAACAATGATAAACAATGGGGGGAAAGAGAAATAATTAAGTGTTCTGAAACACTGTATCAGCATTTTGTGCATTAACTTTTTTAGGAAACCATTTTATTGTGTGTGGTTTCATGGAGAAATACTAACCCAGTCTGTTGGAATAGCACTCTGCATGTGTAACGATTATAAAACTTTTTTTAATAAAAAAAAGAAAATGGGCAAATATGTCTGCCTGAGATAAGGCTTTCTGAACAAAATATAATACATGGAAATCCTTTCTTGAAGTGCTTTGTGGATTTAAGGAGGTAGGAAACTTAAAGCATTACAGTTACAGTAAACATGTTAAGTCTAAACAAGGTACGGAAAATGGGACTATATGCCGCAATGGGTGGGCAAAGCTAGAAGTGAATGCAAAGCAGCTATAAGAGAGAGAAAGTATTTACCTGGCTGAGATGTGTAAAAGAGATCCATTGTTTTCATACTGCTAGAATGCAAACTTAATTCATTCATACTATACACTCTATATTTGATGTCTTGTTAGGTCATTTTTCCTGGAGATTACTTCCTTTGATCTTATTTGAACTCATCCATTCAACAAACATTTATTTACTTTCAGGCATTTCTTTAGGCACTTGGGATTCGTTAGTGGACAGAACATGCAAAACTCTCTGTACCGTGAACAATTGTATTCAAGTCAGCAGAAAAGATGATACACACAATAAATAAATATACGATGTCTGATGAATTAGAAGGTGCTACCTCCCAAGGAGAAAAATAAAGCCGAGAAGAGAGAGGGATTGTCACAGGGTCAGGAGAGGGATTTGCTGCTTTAAAGTTTAAAAGTTGTGAGGGGGGACATTAAGGAGACGGTCACTTTGGCTAAGATTCAAGGGAGATACGGGAATAAGTCATTCGTTTAACTGAGGAGTGTAAAGAGCAAAACCAAAGTTCCCACAGTGGGGGAGCTGTCCCTGCATGCAAGCTAACGTCAAGGAAGCCAGTGTGGCTGGTGGGGAGCATATAACGGGCAGGGAAGTTCAGAATGAGTTAATGATGTACCAGGGAACAGGACCCATCCGGGCATCAGAAGGACATGAGCTTTCATTCTGAAGGAGGTAAGAAGACGCAAGGGATTCTTCATGATGAGACGTAGGCTAACCATTTCTTTCCAAAAATAGTTATAATGTATACATTTTATAGACTTCTTAAGTTTCTGGAACATTTTTGAAAGCATTTTTTCCAACCCATGTATAGTAATAGGATAGGCCCCGGAAGTAAAGATAGAAAATGAGAGGCCTGGAAATGGTTACCATGACTTCCACTTCTTTCAATGAATACCTAAAGAGGCTACATGCATTCAGAGATTTCCATCAGACCCTGTGAAAATTGCTGATTGAATTCATGGCACCAGCCAATACAGGTAAACTGCTCAGTCTACCAAACCAATCTGATCCTGTCATATCTTAGAGACACAATTTACTTCTTTACATACACTCGGTTCCTGTAAAGAAAGAAGGGGGCATGTACTGTTGACATCAGTCAGGGATCTGTTTGTTTTGTTCAGCACGTCAAAGATGCTAGAACAAGAGTGAGTTGTCCCCGAGACTGGTTAGCTGAAGGAAGGATAATATCTCCTGGCAGGCCAACCTGCACAATCATCAGTATTGACTCTCATCAGATGTTATTGTGCGTTATCAGTGTAACAGGTTGAGACTTGTGTTTCCTTTGCAGGAAAAACTGTTTTGAAAGAACAAGGAAAAGCAGCTTTTTCAACACCCATTCTAGTGGAGTACGTCACACAACGGCTGCAAAAAGGCACTGCCTTCTTGTCTGCTACAAATAAAGGATTTGATCCTTTAAATCTTTAAAGTATTACTCCACTGAATGCTAACAGCCCAAAGTTTAAGAAGCTTCCAGAAGCCTGCAGTCTTTAAATTAGTGTTTACCAAGAAGGTGACGTGGAGAAGTGAGAGGAGGTGAGCTAATTCTGGATGGGGGCCGCTGATTTTTTAAGGTTCCCTAAACACATTTTCTATTTTATGGTACAACCTTCTTACGATGTATAAGGGATGCAAGAAGAGGGAACTTTCTATTTCAAAGAGAGGGATGGGGATCTGTGAAAACAAATGTTAGGTTCTTAGCTAAGGTAATTAAATGTGCATTTAAAAGTCTAAATAGAAGAGACTAACCTCTATCAAGCACTGAACCATGTGCCAGGCCACTGGGTTTCCATGAGAGAGAGAGAGAGAGTACGTGTATGTGTGTGTGTGTGTGTGTGTGTGTGTTATTATCCTCATTCCATAGATGAAGGAAATGAAGGAGCAGATACTCACAGTAGATACAGAACCCCTCGCAAGAAGCGGAGTGAATCTAATGATTCAAGAGTGAATACAAATGAATTCGTCATTAATAGGAAGTTAGAAATAGAACATTCGATCACCCGTAGGAGACACCGTTATATGTTGTCCACCCAGCTGAGCATCTCCCACTCAGTAACTAAGTGCTCCCTGGCTCAGCTGTCAGCAGCACTCACTGCTGAGTCCCCCTCTGGCACAGCCTCAACGGGAGAAAGCTGCTCATCCCAGCTACACTGCACCCAGGGCAGCAAATATCTAACATCTGCTAAATGCAGAGATACGGAGGACAGCCCCCTGCCTCGGTCCAGGACGGCATTGCAAATGCATCTCAATTCAACCTCTCCATCTGCCCATCCAGCTTCCCAGGCCCCTGCATAAGTATTGCTCCATAGGGTGCACCACAGAAACCTCACAGACGTGAGGACACAGATTCGGAGCGTGTTTCCCAAGGACCTGAGCAAACACGACACCGCAGCAGGAAGAAATACTGAATGATGTTTGTACCAGCTGAAAGAGGTGAGACTGAAAGGCGGAGACTCAGCACCTCCACAGGCTTGTGTTAGTTTCCACCATAATTCCCATTATAACTGGAATGAAGCCCCAGATACTGTTATAAAGTGTTTATCTTTTAGTTAAAACGATAGCTCCTCTTCAATTTCAATGAGGAATCATCAATCAGTGCTATCAAGCGTTATGTAGGTCATGTAAACGAAACAGTGGTCAAGTCTGCCTGGTATCAGATATGTCTAATTAATGCACACTTCTTAGCACATTAAAACATGGTGCTTGCTTGAGAAGCTCACAGATGCTGTAGAAGTAATGTCACTGTGTATGATTCCAAGGAGAGTTAAAAAGAAAAAGGTTGTTTAAAAAGAAAAAGATAAATTTCATCGCAACACAGCACTGGTTTCATATAGATCCAAAGAGAGACTCTGAGGTGGATTAGAGACATGAGTTTTGAGGGTGGCGCCTGTGGCTCAAAGGAGTAGGGCACCGGCCCCATGCACCAGAGGTGGCGGGTTCAAACCCAGCCCCAGCCAAAAAAAATAAATAAATAAAAGACATGAGTTTTGAACACTAAGACCAGGACATAGAGATCAGAGGGAGTCAGAGCAGGTCAAACCGGCATGACAAGGAACATACTGAATACATCGGACCTGAACTTCCACTAAGAAACTGACATCACACTGATTTTGTTGAGGTCAAGAGAGAGAGATGGGCTGGATAATGATATAAACTGGCAAGGTTATATCCAGAGAGCACTGCTGCTCTAACAGACACCTGTGTAAGAAAAATTAGAGTGGCTCCAAGTTCTGTCTTTAGTTCTTCTCATAGTTCAGGATTCCAGAGTCGGAGCTGGTGCCTTTCCGTGCAAAGGGAGGTCCCCACAGGGAGAAGCGTCACTGCAGTTATTCCCCGGAGAGAAGCCAGTGCAAATGGGAACAGGGTTAGCTTCATTCTCCAGAGAGAAAATGTCTATGACAGCCAGAACATACCATCTAAAGAATTAATGGACAGTACAGTCCTGTCAAAGACAGTAACACGAGGTAACAAAGGTATAAAAGCACAATGGCTAATAGGTTAGAGAAACCCCAGAGGTAAGACTCACTCAGAAAAAAATCATTGGGCTTTTCGCAACCAGCATTTGACAAATACTGAGCATCGCCTATGAGGCAGGAACTGCTCACTGGAGCAGAAAGCTACGGACAAGAGCTGGCACTGGAGAGAAACTGGCACTGGAGAGAAAGCTACAGACAAGAGAACTAAGACCCTGTTTACATTCTAAGGGTGGGAGCAGACAGATAATAAATAACAAATAAATTATTTTAAAATTATACCTTTATGATGATTGCTATAAAGACAATAAAACATGACAATACGTAGGGATGGACTGAGACTCTACCAGATTGGGTAGTAAGAAAAGGCCTCCCCGACAAGGTGTCGTCTGAGCTAGGATGTAAACAGGAAGGAAAAACCAGCCCATCTGAAGGAATAAAGAACACTCCTGGGAGAGGCCTAATGTTAGAAAGGCTCCACGTGGAAAATACTAGTATTTCTAAGGTACTAAAATACACCGAGAGAGGGATGTAAAGTGTAAGACGTGAGATTAGAGAGAGAGAAGCAAGAACCCCATCCTGCACAGCTTTCTGTACTGGGACAGGAAGAGTGACATACTGATTTCTTTAGAAAGATCATACTGGTTGCTAGTCAGAGAAAGAGTATAGTACAAGTGGGGTGACCAGAATGGAAGCTCAGAAACCAGGTAAGACAGGACAGTATTGGGAGATTCCAAGAAGGTGAAATTCACTATAATCCCTCCCACCATGCAACAGCACACTCTTTAGATGGGGGGCATTCATGAGTCAGAAGCAGCACAGATTTAAGAAACACAGCAGAAAACACAAATGTTGGGGGTATATCAAAGGGACATAGAAGCCTACCTGAAAGAGCTCCCAATGGCCAAGCCAGAACAGTCTGAGCAACCAAAAAAAATAATAATAATAATATACTCTCGTGTCTAAACCCAAGTATCAAATAAGTGTCCAGGAGTCCATAAGGCCTATAGATGTGGTTGAATAGATAATACATTGGTTGGGGGGAGGCAAGTCTCCAGGACAGAATTCCAAATAATTCACTCAAATCCTCCTCACTCATGAAACTGGAATTTCACTCCCACCTCTTGAGTGTGGGCTCTCAGAGCTTGGCCAGGTGATGGGAGTTAGCGTCATCCATTAGTCACGTGTCAAGCTGACAGCAGGTGCCTTGGTGAGGTGTGATCAAAATGGCAGTGTGCCTTCATGATCTTCCTCCCCCAAACCCATAATCCTCATCCAATCATGAGAAAACACCAGAAGAGCACAAACTGAAGAATGTTCTAAAAAATACCTGACCGTCAAGGTCATGAGCAACAAGGAAAAGCTGAGACCCTGTCACAGTCCAACGGAGGCTAATGAGACGTGACAACTGAAAGGAACGTGGCACCCCGGATGGGATTCCAGAACAGAAAAAAGACATTAGGGAAAAGACTGAATAACGTATTCCATCTTTATTCACAACATTATAGTATAAAGTTTAGTTAATAATAAATAAATGTGCCAGTGTCCATTAGTTGTAAGAAACACACCACAAAAATGTACTGGTGTTAACTGGATTTAGGGTATATGAGAACACTCTCTACTATCTTTACACCATTTCTGTAAATCTAAAACTATTGTGAAATTAAATGTTTATTTTACTTAAAAAAAAAAAAAGCTTAGCAGTCTTGGATTGATCCCCATCAACAGAAGTACGATTTCAGGAAAGTGGGAGCCTAGAGTCACCTCAACCCAAGGTGCTATTCTTGGAAAAGGACACAGACATTCTCTGGAAATTAATGTGACCAGAACAGACAGGGGCTTAAAGTCAAGTCATACCAGACGCAACTAAAAGTACTCAGTATGCTTAACTCAGAAAACCCAAAAGACACAGTAACAATCTCAAAATACCCAAAGGGCTATGATAAGGCCTAAGAATTGGACCTAAATCTCAGGCTGCAGAATTGGGTAAAGATGAAGAGATAACTACAAATGAGAAAATACCCATTCACAAAAAGGAAGAAAGTACCATACACCTGTAATCACCTGCCCTAGGAGGCAGCAAGGAGCCTGTGCAATAGTGAACACTCAGGGCCCTTCAGGAAAGACGAGGTCCAAGGTGTTGCAGAGGAGATGAGCATGTGAACTACAATGGACTTGCTAGATAGTAAATACTAAAATTTAATGCTATCAGCAATTTAAAATGACAAGAGAACACTGGCCGTGCTCTTAATCCATGTTGCACTATAGTATTTCTGCAGCACATTCACTTTTAACTTTTTATTATGAATAAATACTTTTATTTACTTATTTATTTAATCTTTTAGAGATAAATTTTAATCATAGGTAGACCTTCTCAACTCTGTTATTACAATCATGTGGAATATGTCCCTATAGCTGCAGCCCAAACCCCGCTTTTGAGTTCATGTTACATCTATCCAAGTGCTAATTTGATCTCTCCATGTGATTGTCTAAGAGGCATTTCCAACCTAATGAGTCTAAAATAAAACTCCTGATTTTCCATCCAAACCTGCACCTCTCTCTGTCTTCCTCATTGCAGGAAATGCCACCAACCTGCACCTCATTTCCTTCCCTCTATCCCTCATCTCTATTTCACTAGCACAGCCTATGTTTAATTAATCATCTACTTCTCCTAAATCACAACTACCACCACTCGTTCAAACTAGGACTTTCTGGACTATCGCAATCACTTCCTTACTGGCCTCTCTGCTTCTACTGTTGCCCCTGTAATTTATCATCCACAGAGCAGCCAGAAGAGGAGGTTACAAAGACACACACTCTCTCTCTCAAGCTCCTTCTTGACACTCTCCGGTAATCCCAGCATGTTGGGAGGCGGAAGAGGAAGAATCACTTGAGACCAGAAGTTCAAGACCATCCTTAACTAAATAGTGAGACTCGACTTTCTACCAAAAAGAAAGAAAAGAAAAACAGTCTAAAAAGGGAAGAAGGAAAAGAGAGATTCTAATACTTAACTCTGTGTTCTGGCTCTTGTCAACCTCTCCAAAGTCTTCTTGCCATGTCCTTCCTTGCCATACAACTACTTTAGCATTCTCTCTGTTCCTCCATAACCTCAAGTTCATTTCTTCCTTGGAGATACTGCATGACCTGTTCTGTCTCCTAACATGTTTCCCCCGGATCTTCCAATGTCTGCCTGCTCCTCATTCTTCTACACTAGCTATGAAGGTATTCTTCATCACAGCAGCCTATTCTAACTCTCTGCACAGTGCTTATTATTCACTGACATCTTCTTGTTGCCTTGTTTATGTCTCTGATGCTTTTGTCTGTAGTTTTCAGTGAACAGGAACCTTCTACAGACATTTACAGGTGTAGCCTCAGCACCCAGTTCAGGGCCTGAAATGTAATAGATAGTCAATAAATTTTTGTTCAAAAATTTCTTAATTTTAAGAATACGAGGATAGATGACAGCCACTTTCATCTGATGAGAAATCTTCTTAAAGTGATTTCTTTTTTTTTTTTTTTTTTTTGAGATAGAATCTCATTTTGTCACCCTTGGTAGAGTGCCATGGTGTCACAGCTCATAGCAACCTCAAACTCTAAGGCTCAAGGGATCCTCTTGCCTCAGCCTTCCAAGTAGCTGGGACGACAAGTGCCCACCACAATGCCCAGCTATTTTTAGAGACGGGAGTCTCACTCTGGCTCCAGCTAGTCTCGAACTCCTGAGCTCAAGCAATCCACCCACCTCGGCCTCCCAGAGCACTAGGATTACAGGCGTGAGCGGCCACCACACCCAACCCTAAAGTGATCTTTTCTAAATTTTGAAGACATATGACCAATCTTCTAAAAACATAACCAACAGTAAGTTAATACATGGTAACCACCAAATAACACTTATCTACCAATCTTCTTCCCCATTCCTCAAATTGTCCCTTGCACACCTGTTTCCATATGTATGTTTAACTCTTTCTATGAATGAAGGAATTTATCCTGGAGTGTTCCTAAACCCCCAATAGTATCTGTGTAAATATTATCAGCTGTGAAAATAGTATCCGTTGGTAATGACCCAATCCCAAAGGCAAGTCCCTTTGACACATTCTTTGATTGCAAAATTATTACGTATCTTATGTGTACCTACAATACTTTGCTCCTTAACGATGACATTTATCTAAATGAAGGGGCTGGATATTATACATAAGAGTTTCCCAAAGTTATGTTCCTTAGAATACTAGTACTTGAGATAATTAGTACGATTCACATTAACTTCAGAAATATTGCAAAACATACTTACTTTCAGAGATTCACAATGCATAACATTGAAGCTACTGGAAAGTCTCACAGTAAGTAGTGCGTGGGGTTGAACTTTTTGTAACTCAAACTTACTTCTTTTCCACTATCATCAATCATTTTTAAAAACACACACATGTATATACCTACATGCATACATATATATAACTCTGTGTGTGTGTAAATAGACATTTTATGGATGGTCACCTGACCTAAATAGTAAATAAGAGCATGATTTTAGAAGTTGACAAGTTAGCAGACTGGAATTATAACAACTGGCCTCCAACAGTTATTAGAGAAATGACTGCTTAGAACATACAACTAAATCTATCTGAGGCTGTTTGCAATAGAACTGAATATAATTGCCCTAGCACAGGATAAGAATTGGCCAAGAAAGGCATGGTGGTTAGGATCTTGTACGTACTTCATAAATGATAAGTGCCACAATAATAATAATAATTTGCATTACTGTTTTACCTTAGCGAGATAAAGAATCTTAGGTGTTCACATGCAAATCTCCCACAAAGTCTGGGAGATATCACGCAAAGAGATCTAAGGGTTTTCAAACTAATTGCTTTAATCAGAACATGGCCCAAACACATTTTGATTGTCTGTCACATGGTCTCGAATGCTTCAGACCACATACTGTCCCTATTGCTTTACATAAGGCTCAACCAATAGATAAACATTATCTGCCTGTGCTCTGAGTCCTTAGAAGGTGCAACCACTTTGACAGATGTACTCAACTAATATTTATTAGATTGCTTGATCTCAACAGATTCTAACTGCTTTCAATTCTTACCCAGCAGAAACCATATCCCCACAAGTAATATTTAACATACATCTCCTTAGAAAGAGTGGCTTACTAAAGCAATGATTTATGTCTTTAAAATCTACAGTATAAGGTAAAATGTGTAGTTTGAAAAAATCTTCAAACGTGCTCCTCCCCCCTCTGGGGCATCACAGAGACGGTCCATGGTTGCTACAGAAGTTCAGAGCAGAAAGGTGTCCCTTGGGGACTGGCCACTAATACCAATTCCCAGAGGGTGGGAGGCATTCCTATGTGGAGAGGCAAGACTAATGACCTTGAAAGGGCCATTTCACCCTTGAGATTCTATGAAATCATTGGAATTTAAAATAAAGCCCCCAAAGAACTTTAAGAGATCATCAAGGACATCCCCGCTTGGTGGAATATTTTTATATTTCTAGGTTCGATCTTAAAGTGTGAAGGCTTAAGCTGTGAGAGAAATTGATGGGTTAGAGGGCAAGAAAGCTTAGGGGGAGAAAAGAGAAAGGAAAAGAAAAATCTGGGGATAAAGGAATTTATGCCCTTCCAATTAACCTTACCAAGGACCTCGAAATTCCCAAGGCAACTGAGATTCTACCTCTCTTCCTTTTGTTTTCAAATATGGAATTTTCCTCAGGCCTAATGTTAGAATTGAGCATATTCTTCCTTTGATTTATGAGAACATTCAGGGAATATAAGGTCATGAAAGTTAGCAAACCAGCTGGCTTCAATGCAAAGTAATTAAATAGAAAGTCTTAAAAACTTGAAATCCTTACTAGACTAGTTTCAGAAGAATGTTACATTTATTTTCCTTTGCATTTAAAGTACCCTTTTCTTATATTTTTTTAAATATTTATTCTAGATTTACATTAACCTTTCTCTGATGACAAGAGTGGACCTAATTCAGAAAAACTATAAAAGACTAGAAATTAGAGCTCTGCATTTGTAGCGAAAACTACTGATGGAGAACCACATTTCAGGAAACATGAGGTTAAAGTAATTAGATAACGATGAGCGCCTATTAGTCTAGAAAAGCAAAGTTAAATGCTGGAAGTTTTTTTTCTTGAAAAAAATGCCACTATGATTCAAAATAAGTAATCCACAACAAATCTGATTTCTCCAAAAGTTGAGCCAAAGTGCATGTTTAAGTGGCTATGCTCCACTCCTGAAAACAATCTAGTCAGAGTGGCATTAAGTTGTATGTTTATGTGATCCCTGTATTAGGTAAAATACTTAAACCAAGCATTGTGCTATTCTATTGGTTTCAATTCCTCTTACACTATCCTTAACTACCCTAAGATGGCACTTAGGAATTCCTCCTAGAAAAGAATTCACGCAGAAAAGCCCCTCAGGTTTCAGGTTTTTGATTTCTTCGTAATATACATATTCAGACATGGTTAGTGTTTTTCTAGGAAAAATGATGATTTGAAACTATGCTCTTGCAGGTGTGCTCCTGAGCACATTCATAGGAGCAAATCACTCCTCTCTCCGGCAGCTAGGAGACAGAGCCAATTTGGGGTAAATGGACATGATAGCTAAGTAAAGGAAACCAACGGGTAGCAAGCTTAGATGGCAAAACAAGAGCCAATTTCCCGGACGTTTGCTTGCAGGACCAAGGCATGCTTTAATAGAGCGGCTTCAGGTGTTGGTTCTCCATCAGCGACTGTATCTGATTCAGCATGACATAATAGCTCTTTCAGTTTTAAAGGCTGAGTGTTTCCATTTTCTTGTATGCTATTGATATCCAAGAGCAAAAAAGACTTGCCACATTACATTTCTCCAAATAAAACCATAGGGTAGTCAAGTAAATGTAATTATCTGTGACCCAATTGATAATACTGCTAAAAGCAACGTTAGAGAGGGCTTCTCTAGAGTGATACTCTTTGTTTCCTCAATCATTCTCTTGTTTTATTAAATTGGCTGAGAAAATACCTCTCCGCACCAGAAATGCACCTGTTTAAGGATTCTGTGAATAAACTTGAACTATGGAAAACGTGTGCTCTGTCTACTGGCATTTGAAAAATCTAATGAGGAGGGAACAAACTGTCATGAGTTTTAATAAAGATTTTAAAAATTCTAAAAAGTGGTCCAGCATCTTTTTCACATCTAACAATCCTACTCAAGCAATTAAACTCACAGGTGATCAATAACACGGGCTCAACTAACCGGGTCATTCAAGGATTAGAAATGTCATTTGCTTGTACCCATTTCCACGAAACAGACTGCAGCATGAATTTTCCACCTTCTGCTTTCTCATCTCACTGTTCGGCCTCACCCTTGACACTCCATTTTGGTCTCTGCCTCACAGATACAAACATGTGGCAGGTTATGGCATTGAACAAATAAGTTTGTATTTCATAGTCATCAAAATGCACTCATGTTTATGGGAATCAGTTTCATTCTAATTTCTCCACTGAGGAATTTACATCTTTGTCAGTTCCATCTTTGGAAGTAAAAGTCATAATCTCAGAACCCCTCGGTATTAAAAAATTTCTCCAATGTAACTGTCATTTGGAATTTTTAATATTTGTAATGAGTAAAATTATATGCTTGGAATGCACCCCACAACCTAACGGTATTACAACTAAATTTTTATTTGAATTATGTTTATGGTAGTAATAACTAATGTGTTTTTTTTTCATGACATAGGTTAAATGTCAGGAGCCTCTAATTTGACAGGAACTCTATTATCACTTTCTGCGAAATTAGACAGGAAAGAATATTAAGACATCTAAAATCTGACATAAATAGAAATCACTTTCTCTCGTTCTCCTTTTCAAAAAACGAAAAATGATTCCATGCTGTTTGACATTCCATTTTCAGGCCAACCGAGGGGAAGAGAGAGACATACCCTTCATTTACCCCACCAAGAAGGCACTGGTATTATAATACACTGAGCTTCTTCAGATAGTGAATACAGTTAGCTTGATGGTCTCATCCATGCAGCCCTCCTTGGTTGGAAGTAACACAAAATACCTTCCTTCCCAGCGGGATCCCAACCCACAAGGCTAATCCACAGCGTACAAGAAACAATCCTCAACCTATTGTTCAAAAATGGGTGAACAATATTGAGACAAGAATTCCCCTATTGGAAACCGGGTGAGAACCTGAACTTCCTGAAGGTCCAAAGTAGGCTGATTTTCTCGGTGACCTATATAACTATCTATTATCATCTTTTACATGTTTCATACTGTACAGGAACACTTTTTGTTTGGGTCATAACTACAAAAGAAACTCCAAAAGCCAAGGCCGTTTTCCATAGTGTCTTTGGAGAGATGTGCATGAAAGAGATTGCTTAGGAAGAGTCCACAAAGGCTGTCCTTCCACAAAGCTCAGGAAGGATTTCACAGCAGAGCATTTTGATTAATTTCACTTCAGAAAATGCATTAATAGAGCCCACGCTCACTATAACACCTTCAAGTACACCAAGAGATTCTGAAGTTTAGCATTTCCCCAACACATCTATGAAAGTGAAAGCATTCCCATAAAAACTGGTATTCTGCTGAGTATGAGTCCATGACCTTGAGATGCTGGAAGACATCTAACCTCACAGAACAGAGGCAGCACGGTGCCAGCAGATCCCCCTCCAGGACTGGAAGACTCGGTCTGCCTGCTGAACATACCAAGTGCTCTCTCCCCAGAACTGCCCCCAGCAGAAGAAAAGAGGCTGCCTTACCCACAGTTATGCCCCTCTGGGGTTGACAGCTAATGACTGCCCTACAAAGGTCTGGGGGTGAGACAAGTCCAGTACCCCTGCCTCAATCCTGAGCAACTTTGAAAGGCCACATACCCGCCAAGCACCCCAGGGATTGGCTGAGCCCCAAACTGTACCTACATCTCAATCCAACCCTCCCTCTACCTAGACCTGGAGCTGGGGATGGAGGAGCCTTCTTCCCCCACAGCTATGAATCCTGAGAGCACTTCCAATGTCCAGTTCAGCACTTCAGGAAACCCAATCCAAGAAACTACAATGAAAGGAGCTGGAGGGCAAATTAGAAATATTATAGTTCAATGTTCTTTTGTCAAAAGTAAACTCAGCCAAGGCTAAGTAAATAATTTCCACTAGTTAGTTCCAGAGCCAAGGCCTCTATTTCTGGATATACAGGTGGGTATTCTTTTCTCTATTAGAAATTATTTTCCTGAGGGTTGGTGCCTGTAGCTCAGCGGCTAAAGCTCCAGCCACATACACCGGAGCTGGTGGGTTTGAACCCGGCCCGGGCCAGCTAAACAACAATGACAACCAGGGTGACAGCTTGAGGCTCTGTCTCAGAAAAAAAAAAAAAAATAGCAGGGCATTGTGGCAGGCACCTGTAGTCCCAGCTAGATGGGAGGGCTGAGGCAAGAGAATTGCTTAAGCCCAAGAGTTGGAGGTTGCTGTGAGCTGTGATGCCCCCCAGCACTCTACAGAGGGCAACAAAGTGAGACTCTGTATTAAAAAAAAAAAAAAAAGAAAGAAAGAAAGAAAAGAAAAATTATTTTCCTGAATGGACTTTAAATTTCACCTAACAAAATCACATTCAAACCCAAATCTAGCCCAATATCAGTAACCAGTTCATGTCATTACAGCATCCCACATGCTCTATTATATACCTGTCTAGAGAGTCTCTTAAGGGAAAAAGAATGGTCAGAATGTATTAGAGACATCAGGGTGGCTGAGGTGGACGCTCAACTTTCATCTGACTTCCTCACTGGTACCATGCCAGCGTTTCTTCATGTCATTCATTTTATTTAACCTCCCCAATAACTCAGTGAAGGGAATAGTCCTATTCTTATTTTTAAAAATGAAGGCGGTGAGGTTCAATTAGATCATGTGGGATCTGACTATAAAGCCCTCAATATGTCCATTCACTCTGATACCTCCCAGAGACTAAAATAAACATCTTCTATCTTGACTCGGTTTGCCATGTTTGCAAACGTGAGAGCTTCACTGTCATTTACCTTCCTGATTCTCTGTAATTAAACGCAACTTCACTACATAATAGATCTGTTAACTTGATTCACTATAAACAAAAACCAACAATGCCACATTTTTCAGAATGTGATTAGCATGTATGATTTCATAGTGCCAAAATAAATCATTTATTTTGAACTATTAGTAACCCTAAGACACACTTATGCAGTGGCTTAGCCTATATAAAAAACTTAGTGACATCCTTTAACGAGGCACTTAAGAAATCATTTGGCGGTTTACTTTTTGCCAAATGCCATACATTGTTTTAATGTCAGATAGGAAGCGAAAGTTATTTATAGATTGAAATATAACACTATTAAAGCTCGATCTTATATACAGCAACACTTTCCAAATAGAGTTCTCAACACCACATTTTAAAGCACAAATCGCTGGTATCAATATCAGCGTATGAATGTTGTCTTCTTAATAGAGTGCCAGATGTGTGACAAAGAATCCAAAAGAAGACATGGTCAGAAGAAAAATTTAATAGTGTCACTGGGGTATTTTTTTACCTTAACCTGTACACTAATTTTTATGACTAAACTTTTAAAACCCTTTTTTTTTTTTAGACAACTTGATTCATAGGCTAGTCAACAGAAGCCAGAGTTAAATGATGAGTGTACAGCAATGGATGTAACTTTCACCAGTGCTAGACTTTGACATTTTAGTTAATCTAAGTAATTTTTTAAGGGATTAGCATTCTTATTTGCACATATAGACACAACATATTTGGCTTTCTGTGACTGTTTTCGTAGTAAGATAAGCCTTTGGAGAAGTCTCCATTAGGGAAATGATAGTCAGTTGTGGTTTTATGAGTATCAATTGCTACACTTCAGTTAGAACAGGGCATCTTCTGGACTCCACAAATAAGAGAATTTTAAAATAGGTGACAATTTTTGAAATACACAAACTGAAGGAAAATGTAAATAATTTTTAATGGAAACAATTTATTGTACTAAAAGTGATAGAGCTAGCTCCCGTTCTCGCATGAATACACAGGACAACACGTCTTATTTATTTCCAATACATAGGATGACACCTTGAGGCCTATCGCTGGTTTTATTTTATATTTGGCTTAAAAATAAGTGGCCATCACAGACATGGAAAGACAATGTAAAGTGATAGGTAAAATAGTAAGAGTGTTCTCTCCACTCCGAATACCACCTCCATTTGTATTCTGTAATGAAATCAGGTTTTTCCCAAGAAGCCTGTGAAATAAAATATAGGACACCCCAGTAAATCGAATTTCAGATAAATTAAAATTTGTTCCTAGTAGAAGCATGCCCCATGCAATATTTGTATTGTGTGTATGAATCACCTGAGGATCTTGTTAAAATGCAATTCTGATTCAGCAGGCCTGGGACGGCGCCTTGGTGTCTGTTTTGTTCATTTGTTACATCTGGCAACCTATCCCCAATTGTTCTTAAAAGAAAAAACTGATAAAGATAATATTACTACATGTTCATTTGGGGACTAATATTTGAAATGAATGAATAGAATCACGAATTGGCTTTTATCTACATCTTTGATTCCGAGTCTTCGCTTGCAACTCCAGAATCAGAGCGAAAATTAAAACCTTCAGTAGTAGACTTTAAAAAATCCCTGGGTATTTTTTTTTCTCCATCTTCACAGATCCTTTCTCTAATTTGTCATGTTCAACCTGAGCTCAACATCAAAATCACCTGGAGAGCTTTACAAAAATCCAAGTAGCCACATTTTAATCAAACAAAATTCTGTGGGTGTAGAATGGGCCCCAGACATTGGTGGGGCTAATCTTCCCAGGTGATTCCAATTGCAGCCAAGCCTGAGATCCTGCCCGAAGTCCTTGCTGAACAAAGCTCAGTCTGGGAATCAGCGACACCAGCCTCCTTGGCAACTTGCTAGCAACACAGAATCCCAGGCCCCACCCGAGGGCCTTTTGAATCCGAAGCTGCATTTTAACAACAGCTCCAGGTGATTCATACGCACATTACAGCTTGGCAAACACTACTCTAAATCATTTAGAGATAACAACGAAATGAAGCCATGCTTATGACTTTCACTGTATGATTAACTGAAATGCCAGAACATTCCAACACAGCAAAACTCGCATAGTTAAGTACGTTCCTGTAGCAGGAACCAATGCCCATCACTTTAGACTGGCAACTGAAATGACATCGACCACCCAAAAGGATCAGTTCTCTAAGGACAGCACACTTGATCCTAGCAAAACCCTGCTGCAAGCCAAGAAACCAGGATCAAAATAGGAATTATCAATTCCCTTTTTCCCCCCTTAATCCCAATTCTAGTCTATAAAGCTATCTTTCTTCCAGCAACAGAAAGTGACTATGTCTCAGGCAAGGTGCCCCAAACACTGGTTTATCTGTAGTGATTTGAATGTTTTCT
This sequence comes from Arctocebus calabarensis, assembly GCA_963573935.1. NCBI lineage: Eukaryota > Metazoa > Chordata > Mammalia > Primates > Lorisidae > Arctocebus > Arctocebus calabarensis. The sequence goes on from CAUYON010116810.1 coordinate 22,340, forward strand.
AGCCTCCAATTTGCAGGTTTCTTGTATATGTTCCATCCAAGTCACTGAGGGCTTTTCCCAGACAATGGTCATTTTGAGAAGCCTAACAAGGTAATCTGAACACACCGGACCAGGCATTCACATCAAGGCTGAAACTAAGTGCCATGGTGTGTGGAGTATCCCGAAGGCTTCCTGTCAAATTGTTCCCCCTTCTATAACTAGAGTTCTGTTTGTAGCAAGGTTTTTTCGATTTGTTTTTGTTTGTTTGTTTGTTTGCTGTTTTTGGCCTGGGGTGGGTTTGAACTCGCCACCTCCAGTATATGGGGCCGGCTCCCTACCCCTTTGAGCCACAGGCGCTGCCCTATTTGTAGCAAGGTTTTATGATAAAAAATGTCTTCTGCTTCTCCATTTAAATATAAGTGCTGTACTCCTAAGACGTAATCACATTTATTTTCTCAAATCTTAGCATTGAATTCATGTATCACTTTTTTTAACCTAAAAGGAGACATAGCTGAGTTCTAGGTTCCTGGAGGCATTAAACGCCAGGGAAGGGAATACAGACAGAAGACAGGAACAGTATAGGAGACCGAACACAAACTTCATCTGCCACATCGTTTTACCTCCAAACTACCCTTATTAATATTGAAGGATAGGCCTGGCACAGTGGCTCACACCTGTAATCCTGGCACTCTGAGAGGTGGAGACAGGTGGACTGCTTGAGCTCAGGAGTTCGAGACCAGACTGAGCAAGAGCCAGACCTATCTCTATTAAAAATAGAAAAAACTAGCCGCCTGCAGTCGCAGCGACGGAGGAAAGAGGCTCACTTGAGCCCAGGTTGCTGTGAGTTATGATGACATCACAGGGTGACTCTGACTCACAACAAGAAAACTTAAGGATGGCACTTCCAGTCCCTAAGAAGTAGTACTGATGTTTCATATTTGAATAATTTCATCTTGTAATTTATTTGTAATTCATTCAAACTATATAAGAATTCTTTCAATAGAAGTTGCAACTGCTGAGTTTCTCTAAGACAAAATGTAAGGGAAATATGAAGACATAGTTTGTAGTTTTCATACATTATATATCAGACCTTACAAGGGTGTGAAGCTGAAGCCAAGAAAAATTGCAGTTACATAGAGTGAATTTGGTGAATAAAGATTTCTGAGCATAATTTTAGTTTTAGTATATTTCATGAAGTGAGCAAGAGAAAACTGCCTCAATGTGGGGAAAGAGTTTCTCATCTCTAGAGCTTATCTGTATTGATATCAGGAAAGGGTAGGGGTGCAAAAGACAGCGGCTGGCCTGCCCTTTCACCTTCCTAACAGGGCTGGTGGCAGCAATGAAGCTTAATCAATGCAATGGGAGTGACATTTTACAGTCAAATCAAATTAAATGAAAATGAAAGGAAAATCTGAGATCCAACCTAAAGGCCATCCCTCTTACCACTGAGGTCATCTCCATGGCAACTAAATGCTACAAATGTGTACTGTAAATCCTTAACAAATCTGCAGAAAGCATATCCAATTGAATATGATAGTGTCTGCCACTGTATTTTGTAGCTTTCTAAAAGCTTACACCGGGAGTAACAGAAAGGACTTCAGCCACCAAGTAAACAGAACAGCTCACTTCTGACCAGTTCTCAACAGCAGAGACTCCCAACTTTTCAAAGAATGAACTCTAAGTAAATGAGCAACTTAAAGACAGACCCAGCTAAGTGAATGACTTTCAAACTGCAATGGTTGCCAGAATTGTTTTTACTTGGACTTATTCAGTTTAGAAATTTCCCTGGTCCCTGTAAAAGCATTTTCACATCATGAGGAATAATGTGCATGGGGTTACATCAGACCGTTCCATTATCCGCTCTGGAGCACTCCCCCAGAGAGGCACTTCCCTCCTCTCTGTAAGGGTGTGCTGAGAGCAGATGGCTCTGAGGGTTGGGAGAAGGCACAACAGCAGCAGCAGCAGCAATGGCTCTCTTGTGATAGTTCCCTCCACACAGACGCTTCCAGAAACTTTAATTCATCCCTCTCATCCCTGTATGTTTCTAGATTGCTTTTACTGTACCATGTGGCCAGTCCACAAACGGACTTGAGCAATTCGGATTAGTCTCCTCTCGTGAACTGTATTTAGTTGGAGGAAGCCCATTGAAATCGTCAAACTCACTTCCCCTGTAATTGGCCATGATGGTCTTGCTCTCCCCAAACAGCGTGAATTCGCAGGTATTTGTTTGGCCTGAGAGCTGGGTGCTGCCTGCTAAGTGACAATACATTTACAGAACGAAGAATAGGATGAAGTGACTATGTACACAGATTCACCCAATGATACAGACTGAATTTTCTATTTAAGAAACAAGATTTGGGGGGACATGGACTCTGGGCATGAATGAGTCAAGATGTGGCCCCAGGAGATGCTGAACTAGCTCAGGGCTATGGGTGGAAGCAAGGCCAAAGTGGGGCCAAGAAATCAAGAAAGCAAAATAGAGTCCAGGTAACATTCTTTGAGTCCTTGGTTACAACTATGCCTGAAATCCACATCCTGAGCTGTAGTTACATAAACAGACAAATTATCTTCTTTTGCATAAGCCATTTGGGGTCAGGCCTTTGTCACTTGCAGCCAAGGGTATCCTTATTGATAGCAGATACATTGTCTCCATACTGCAGAAAAGGGGGGCTGAGGCTCAGGAGTGGTAGCTTACATGCCCAAGATCACACAGAAAGTAAACAAAGAAACTAGCATTCAAACCCGATTGTCTGTGCTCTTAACTTATAGAATCCAGTGTCTCAAAGCGAACTGTTGCATTGTGTTGACTGAGTATCTCATGGAACACACAGAAATTCGACCACTGAACACCCCACAAGGCTCTAGACGAGAGTTATATGCTAACTTCAAGACGGAGGGGCCACAAGTCCTACAGAAATGGCCAGTGTCGCCAGCTTGTGATGATTCTGGTTCCATCTAAGGAGACACCACCCTCTCCTGCATCATCTTTAACAGGCTGGGGTGATGGTGAGAGATGCCCAAGGCTTCCCTCTGCATGGTGCCCTCTTAAAGAAGACTTACCTTCCATAGCCACAAATGACTGGGTTGGGGTAGGAACCAGACCTAAGCTGGTCCAATCCAATCCCATCTTTTCTCTTGCAAATCTGAGGTTGGTCCTGAGTCTATTGGGCACATAGATGCCAAACATCACAGCTGCCCAGTTAATTTTTATTCCGAAATTTCACATTTGAGATTGTCAGTCTTTTTCTTTTTTTTTTTTTTTCCAGTTCTACTGACTGTCTTAAGCCGAATCTTACAATTGTAGCTTCTACTCTCCCTTGCAGAGAAGTGGATACTATTTTATGTCATAAACTGTCCCCTATAAATCAGTGTCCAACCAGGAGTGATTCTGCTCCCCACTCAGGGAACATTAGGCAATGTCTGGAGACATTGTCTGGGGTGTCTCAACTGGGGCGGAGGGGTATACTCCTGGCATCAAGTGGGTGGGGGCCAGGCATGCTGTTCAACACCCAACGGTGTACTGGAAAGCCCCTTACAACAAAGAATTATCTACCCCAATGTCAACAGGAGGAAAGATGAGAAACCCTGCTGTAAGTACTATTGCTAAGAAATGAACCCCCCCTTTTTTTCCACATTTGCAATCTTACATTTGTTTGCCTGACTAGTGCCTGTTAGTAAAAAGTCAGCCAAAATATTAATGATGCTTCTCCTATGTGTTCCATCTTTGCTCAGAATTGTGGGAAAATGGCTGTGAACTGAACAGGCAGAGTCGCGACTGTGAAGGATCATACAATCTCAGGAGGGGACACCAGCAGTAAAAACAAAGCTGGGGATGAGGCAGACTACAGCTTTTCCTAGGGAAGCCCACAAAGGAGGAGGTGCCCCGTATCATGACTTTACTGAGGAAGCGTATTACAAGTAGGAGGCACAGCAGTTGTAAAGGTGTGGGGATGGAGAACAGTTCTATATGTTCTAGGAGCTGAATGTAAACCAGTGCGGCTGGAGGATGCAAGAGGACAGTGGGGGGAGATGGGCAGAAAGTTTGGCTCAGTGCCCATAGCTCAGTATTTAGGGCGCCAGCCACATATATACCAAAGCTGGCTGGTTCGAGCCGGCCTGGGCCTGCTAAACGACAATAACAACTGCAACCAAAAAATAGCTGGGCATTGTGGCGGGCACCTGCAGTCCTAGCTACTTGGGAGGCTGAGGCAAGAGAATCGCCTAAGCCCAAGAGTTTGAGGTTGCTGTGAGCTGTGATGCCACAGCACTCTACTGAGGGTGACATAGTGAGATTCTGTCTCAAAAAAAAAAAAAAGTTCCTTAAGGCAAGGACATCAGGACATTCACATCAGATCTTTGGAGTAAAAAAGAACTAAAAACAACATTTAAAAAAGCTGAGTTAGCAGTCGAAAGAAAAGGAAAAAAAAAAAAGAAACAAACAAGGTTTTGCAGGAGGATACATGGCACTGTTTGACATGTTCCAAACTGGTCGTTTAATTATGTCATAATTGTGGCCACTGTGCTTCTTGTTTACAATTTGGACTTTGTTAGTGATGCTGTCGCTGGGCAATATGAAAGACAGCAATGGATTTTTACTTTAGATAAATAATAAGAGGATATCACACATATGATACAAAGTGCCTAAAACCATGGGTCATCTCTTTATCAGAGAATATTCTATGTCTGTTAAAGCAGCAATATACACTAATGAATTTAGTTCTATAAGAAAATTCCTGCATTCAGGATGGAAAGGAAAACAGCAACAACATTGAAGGGAACAACAGTTCTTTAGCATAAATAGATCATAAATTATCTTTTTTTCAGTAACACTAACTTACTTTGAGCTAGATGTCACATCTAGTAACTTTTCAAAATTTATGTAATAATAATCATAGTGCCTAACTTTTATTGAACACTCTAGCAACGATGATAGCCAAGCAAAACAAAAGCCTGTTATTCTTTGAGACATCTTCTTCCCAGGCAGCACCAATGTTTTAAGGTTTATAATAACCACAAAGCAATTTAGTTTCATATTATCACCCCCATAAAATTCTACTTCAGTTTAATATAATGAAATATTCCCTGGTCTTGGAGACTCTAATCCCAGCTCAATTATTAATTAATAGCATTTTGGGTTACATCATTTACCTCGCTCTTGCCAATATCCTCCACTGTAAAATGAAGCTAATTCTAGCGGCCCTTCTTACCTCATAGGATTATCTGAGGATGCCATGATATAATATACCGTCATCATCATTTAATGATGGGGATACATTGTGAGAAACGCATTGTCAGGTGATTTCACTCATTGTCACACGCACATTATAGAGTGAGCTTGCACAAACCTCGAGGCTACAAACCTGTACAGCATGTTAGTACACTTCATACTGCAGGCAATTATAACATAATGGTGAATACTTGTGTATCTAAGAGTATCTAAACATAGAAAAAGTGCAGTAAAAATACAGTATTATAATCTGACGGGACACTGTCGCATATGTGGTCCATCCCTGATCAAAATGTTGTTCTAGGGTTCATGATCGTATGAGAAGAGCTCTGGAAAGTATCCAAAAATAAATAATATATCATCATGTTATTATATCAAAAAGACTTTGTTACTGTTTCAGAGACACCACACTTTTGCAATGTTAAGAATATAGCTAATGGCTCAGCGGGCTAAGGCGCCAGCCACATACACCTGAGCTGGCGGGTTCGAATCCAGCCCAGCCCGCCAAACAACAATGATGGCTGCAACCAAAAAATGGCTGGTGTTGTGGCGGGCGCCTGTAGTCCCAGCTACTTGGGAGGTAGAAGCAGGAGAATCGCTTCAGCCTAGGAATTGGAGGTTGCTGTGAGCTGGGGGGGGGGGGGGAGGGGGGCGAAGAATATAGCTAAATACCTATACTCACAGTTTGATAATTTAGTAAACCTGAGAAGACTGGAAAGACTTCAGTTTTCCTCTTGACCTTGAGAAAATTCATTCTCATTTAGCAATCCAGTATGTAAATGTGATATCAAATATAATGACCTGTATAAACACCCTGCAATTTGTTTCTCCAAAAAGCTTTTCTGGCTGGGCATGGTGGCTCACACCTGGTAAACCAAGGCAGGAGGCGCACGGGAGGTCAAGATTTGAGATCAACCTGAGCAAAGCAGGATCTGGTCTCTACTAAAAATGGAAAAATTAGCCACGTTTGGTGGCAGGAGGCTGAGTCAGGAGGATCCTTTAAACCCAGGAGTTTGAAGTTGTGCATGACAAGCCAGGCTGATGCTATCTATGGCATTCTAACCTGGGGCAAAAGAATGAGAATTTGTTTCAAAAAAGAAGAAAAAAAAAAGATTTTCTTATTTGGTATCAAGCTATTTCCTTAGGATTTGCTTCTATTTCTAAAGAGCCAAATGTTAGAAGAAAATGGTTTTAATTCATACCTTTTAATCGCAAATTCTGAAAAGCTTTTATCACATTAGACCTTTTCAATAATTTAAAAGAGATAGAACAATGTTTTAACCAGGTCTCACCCCTCAACCCACCTTGTGGTTTTTCTCTTCTGACTACACCATTAAATATATTAAAAGTCATACTTATCCCCTTTAATTTTTGTCCAAACTTTATGAGAAAACAAGCTTTTGGGACAATCAGAGGTGTTTACCAATTATAAACCCTAAGTCCTTTATTTAAAAAAAAAAAAGCATTGGGGGCATTTGGAGGTGTTTACCAATTATGAACCCTAAGTTTCAGTATTTCAACTGCTCCTCTGTATAATCTACAGCTGAATTTGAAAACAAAGACAGGAAGGCCTGCCACAGATAATCACAAATCATACCCTATCAAGGAAACAGAATGACAAGATTTAAAAGTTACTGTGTCATATTTACTTTGGAAATTGCCATTATAACTGAAATACAGTTTGACAGCACAGTTTTAAACTCCTAAACGCTCAGAGATTTTATCTAACTAATAAACCAGTGGCTTTGTAAACCCACAAAACTCTTTCGATACTATCTTATTTGAAAAGGTGTAAGGAAGCAGATGCCATCTATGGCTTGGGGAACCGCACAGGGCCTGTCCATTTTCCAGAGATTACGGGGAGAGCACTGGTGCCATTGGTTAAGACAGCAAATTGATTTCTTCAATAAACTAGCGCTCTCATTCACTCACCACAATTTTCTAAAATTGCCCTTTTGATCTGAAGCTTCCAATCCTGGTCAGACGTAATTTTTTATTTTGGAACACTGAAATCTATACTCTTCAGCTATTTTTTCCTTACATGAACAGAAACACAAACCTTTCTCTCCTCATTCACGCCTCGGAAATTGAAGACATCTCTTTGAATTTGCTTCCACGCGTATAGGCTTTTTTTTTTTTTAATAAAATTTTAACAACTAGTCTAAAACTGGAATAGTTTTAAAAAGTATATTGAGGAATGGGGGTTACCTATTAGTCACATACTAATGATTAATGACACTGCATCAGACATGACGTTTAAATTTTTGGCTTCTCGCTGATGAAATTCGCATTCTGTAGCCTGGGAAAAGACGGCCAATCAGTATTCGAAAAATTATACCTAAGTATGGGCATTTATGCCTATTTCTATGAGGTGTGCATATAAGTATGTGTGTGTGTAAATATGACTTAAAATGAAGCTTGTGTTTGTCTTGTTTTGTATTTTTTTTTTTTTTTGCAGTTTTTGGCCAGGGCTGGGTTTGAACTTGCCACCTCCGGCATATGGGGCCAGCACCCCACTCCTTAGAGCTACAGTCGCCCCCCATGCTCACTTTTTTATATTGAAACAAATTTTAAATGGCATATCATTTTAACCATTTGAGACACATCCTTGAGCAAAAAGACCTGGCCGGGCGCCTATGGCTCAATGGGCTAAGGCACCAGCCACGTACACCTGAGCTGGCGGGTTCGAATCCAGCCCCCGGGCCCGTCAAACAACAATGACGGCTGCAACCAAAAAATGGCCAGGCGTTGTGGCGGGTGCCTGTAGTCCCAGCTACTTGGGAGGCAGAGGCAGGAGACTCGCTTGAACCTAGGAATTGGAGGTTGCTGTGAGCTGTGATGCCACAACA
>CAUYON010116812.1:0-40282 GCA_963573935.1 Arctocebus calabarensis
CAGGTGGTGTCCCAGGTACTTGGGTGGGTTTTGTTAGGGGACTGCTTAATCCCAGAATTTTTTGGTTGCTTTTTTTTTTGTTTCCATGGCAATCTACCCAGGGCGAAAAAAGTTTTACTCTAAAAAAAAAAAAAAAAAAAAAAAAGAGTAAGGAAAAGCAGGAGGCCACATGGTACAAAGCTGATACTCTGGGCACAGCCTTGGATGCCTCAATTGTCCCAGAACATGTCAGCAGATAGATAACCACAGCATGTTCCGGACTCAATGCCATGGAGCATTGACAGGAGCAGTGGGCACAGCCCTCCTTACTGCAATGCTGTCTCTGGAAGCCCCCCCCGCCCCGTCCCCCAGGGGAACTCAGGTGCTGCAGTCTTTCCCAACCTCCCCTGTGGGTGTCCTGACATGTGGCTGTGTGCTATGAAAACTGTGGCCAGCTGATTTCGGTCATCTTACACCATCCTGGAGTCATCACCCCATGTGCTCTGGTGACAGGTGTGGCAGCTCACCCTCCTATTTGTGTTTCATATTCCTTGGCTAACTTTCGGATCTGGGGAGGCCCTCATCCCTTTTCCCCTTGTGCTGTGTTCTAAATGCTACCTGCCCTGCATCTTTTTTTTTGAGACAGAGCCTCAAGCTGTCACCCTGGGTAGAGTGCTGTAGCATCACAGCTCACAGTAACCTCCAATTCCTGGGCTCAAGTGAGTCTCCTGCCTCCACCTCCCAAGTAGCTGGGACTACAGACGCCCACCACAACACCCGGCCAGGATTTGAACCCGCCAGCTCAGGTGTACGTGGCTAGCGCCTTAGCCCGTTGAGCCACAGGCACCGAGCCTACATCTTTTTTCTTAATAGGTGCCTCTAAACACTAGGATGTCACAGCACAGTGTGCGTAAGAGCAGGGCGCAGAGTCCTTGACTTCCCGAATAAAGTACGTGGCTTGTCCAGAGTAAGCTCCTGGGCTGAGGCACCCACAAGACCTGCTATGCACAGATTCTTAAGCCATTTCTTCAGATTAATGAAAACCAGGCAGCCTGTACTCTGTCCTCAATGCTAGCCAAAACAGGATGGGTCTGGCTCCTGTGTGCCATGGTTGGAGAGCTGGGTTTTCTTCCTGCCATGAGTCCATTTCTCAGGACTTTATGAAGACCACGGGAGGTGTGAACAGGCACACGAACCCCCAGGCTGACATCATCTGCTTCTGCCAGGCCCACATGGGCACTGCCCCCAGTCTGTAAAATTCCATCCTAGCCTCAGGCCTGTTCAGACTACCTGGGTGGAGAGTGGGGAAGCCACTTCCTGCATCTTGCGAGTGTCAGGCACCCTGCTATCACTTCACAACCGTGGGCTGCCTAGACGGCTAAGTGAAAAATGAGCCATGAAGACTGCTTAGGCTGCCTGCAGTAAAGCACTGTCCCCGCCTGCCTGGCTGTCTCTGGCCAGAAACACGCAGCACGGACAGCCCCATTACCATGTCCATATCTCAGAGCCAGCCTTGCTGCTCACATATGTCTCTGTGCCCATAGGTAGTGGTGGCCTTCTCTGTGTGGCACTAACTATGCACATCAGCCCTCAGACCCCCATGGAAACTCCCAGTTTCCTGGGAAGCAGGTCTCTCCTGGGCCCTCCTGTGTGCCAGGTCTCTCTGCACCCATCTCCTATGCCCACTGGCCTGCTCCTGCTCTAGGCCAAGCGGCAGGAGTGAGGTCACCACCTCGCCAGGACCACACAAAGGGTGTGGGGCTTAGCTTGGGACACCCATGGCCAATGGCCAAGGCAGAGAGAGTGGTGCACCAGCATCCCAGGGCTATGCACAGAGGGGACCAGAGCACTGTAGGAGTGGGACTCAGGACCAGGGCTCTAGCCTTGTCCACCCAGCCCCAGATCCCCAGAAACTGTGATGTATCCTTACACCACCGAATGCTCCAGACGCTCCCGACCTACCTGGCCCCAGAAAACCCCACTTTCCCACTAGCCATTTCTTACAAAACACACAGCACCACACTATTGCTCAGGGTGACTTTGCTCTCTAGAGGTATGTGGCATTGTCTGGAGACACTCCTGGTTGACACAATTTGGGAAGTGGAATCTGAGTGTATATGGCAGTCCTAGAGATCACCTCTAGTCAAGGACAGAGGAGCCACCTGGGATTCCATCCATTGCCCAAGGGATGTCAGGCGAGCCTCCTGCAGGGACTTGGATGCCCCCCCACCCCCTACTCTGTCTTCCCCAGGGGGACCTCCCCGTCAGCTGTCCAGGAACAAATGGTCACCAGAGCAGGCAGTGGGCCAATTGGAGAGAGCCCTGCTCCCAGGAATCTGGACTTGGGGCTGGGGAGCACAGGAGGACACCTGGCAGTGACTGCCAGGACGCGATGCTATTCCCCTCGAGTGGCCGGCGAGCCTCACCTCCCGCTCCAGGTAGGACTTGAGGGACTCGGTCTCGTTGAGCAGAGTGACGCTGCACTTGCCCCTGCAAGAGAAGGACCAGCAGGCTGGAGGGGAGAAGGCGGCGGGGGGGCCCAGGCGGGGCTGCGGGGCTACCTGATGTGGGTGGCAGGCAGGGACTCCAGCTGCCGGGACAGAAACAGCTCCCGGTGCCGCAGCTGGTGCTTGAGTTTCTCAGGCAGGTCCACCATTTCTGGGTTCTCCATTTCCTCTTCAATTTCCCCTGAAGGATGGAGGGTCCACAAGTCAGCATAGCCGCAGTGCTGCCAGACTAAGGCCGACCCACTCTGTGCAGGCCTGACCTGGGTCAGTGTGGCCATCCTAGAATGCTCACTCCACTGGCCACCTGGCTCCATGCTGCTACCCTACCCTGGGCAGCCAAGCACTCCCATGAACGGGCCTGTAGATGCTCAGGACTGTGGCCCAGAGAGGAAGAGAAGGGGAACAGCATCTAGGACTGGCCTTGGAAGCAGCAGGCAAGGAGGGAAACTGAGGCAGCAACTACCATATGCCCAGGATGGGAGGGTGAGGGGCAGATGCCCTATGTGCTTGTGCCCCATCCCCCAGGCCCCAGGCCCGCTGCAGCCCTCCCTGCACCAATGGGACACCCCTCAGGGCCAGGTCACAGCAAGGCTGGACTGTAGGCTGACACTGGACCATGGGCAGCAGGCACGCAGGCCACCTGCCCAGCCCAGGGACACAGACGAGAGGCACCTTACCTTCCTCACCGTTGTCGGTCCCTGGTCCGGCTTTATAGCAGACTGACAAGGCTATATAACAGAGAACCCATGGCACAGTTAGTGCCAGCCCAGCGACTTGTCCCTGCCCAGGGTCCAGACCCAGGGCTCCATGGCCAGGGGCCAGGCAGACACAGTTGTGGAAAAGACCTCCCAGCCCTAACTTCCTAGCCACCAACCAGCTGGATGCCTGCATCCTCTGGGCAGAGCCTGTAAGCCTTCCCCTCAGACCACTCCCCCACCAATGCCTCCAGCCTCTCTCAGGCCCCGGAAGTAAGAGTGCACTATGAGAACCCCACTGTCCCCAGCCCCACCCAACCCACTGCCGCTCTCTGCTGCCCCCTCCCCGCACCCGTGGTGGCTCCCGAAACCAGCACCCCTTCCCCACTTCATGTCCTCAGCTACAGTTCCTTCTGCAGAGGGTGCCTGGGCAGGTGTGTGGGCTGGGATCCCACCCTCTGTCCCATCCTGCCAGTTCCAATGATGGCCTTCAGGAAAACCTGACCCCTGACACCTGTGACCACATTACATAGGGGCTCTCCTCCGGAGCCACCTTGGCGGGGGACCATGCTCTGGCAGGTTACAGCAGAACCAAGCTCACAGCACCCTCAAACCATCTACCCAGGTACTCTGAAGTAAAGGACCCACAGTAAAGGAATCACAGTGCTCTGGGCAGCTCGTGGACATGCCCAATTTGTTTGTTTGTTTGTTTGTTTGTTTGTAGAGACTAAGTCTCACTTTATCGCCCTCAGTAGAGTGCCATGGCGTCACACAGCTACAGCAACCTCCAACTCCTGGGCTTAGGCAATTCTCTTGCCTCAGCCTCCCAAGTAGCTGGGACTACAGGCGCCTGCCACAACGCCTGGCTATTTTCTTTTTTGTTTGTTTTTGCAGTTCGGCCGAGGCTGGGTTTGAACCTGCCACCTTTGGTATATGGGGCCTGCGCCCTACTCGCTAAGCCACAGGTGCCGCCTGATATTCCCAGTTTAATAGCAATGCCAGCTTCCCTGGGATGCACAGGCAAGCAGGGCTGTGCCAGAGCCAACCCCCCCCCGCCAGCAGTCCCCACAGCAGGTCTCCAACACAGAAGAGGAGCCCACCTTGCCACAGATATTCCTGGCCCTGCAGGCCTGCACAGTGCTGAGCCACTGAACACCCTCCAGAACGTGCCCTCACGGTTCCCAAGACCCCTGCTCTTGTCCTCGGCACCTGGAGGGTGCAGCACTCAGGGATAGGATGCATAGGGGTGTGTCCCAGCTCTAACGCTCTCCTTCTCTGGGCAGGTAGCCAAGGTCTGACTCTCCCATGAAGCTGGACAAAGATATGGCCAAGTGGCTGTTCCTTCTAGGCAGCCTAGGGGGCTAGTCCAGCCTGTGCTCAGGGTCTGGGGTCCAGCCTGGCTGCACTGACCCCAGGGGCAGCTCCCAGCCTGCGTCCCCCCAGGCTACAGAGAACAGAGAGAGGAGACACTCCTTCCCAAAGCAACCGCTAGGGCCCCAACTCACCACAGGCCCAGAGGTCCAGCTGGAAGCCCCATCAAGGAAAATGGAGAGAAGGTGCAGCCCACCCCCAATGCCCCCCAGAGCAGGAAGATGCCAGCCAAGCTGCCATCCTGCCCTCACCCTACAGTGCCCGGGGCTGCAAACAGTGTCAAGGTCCTTCTACCTGACCTGGTGTCACCATAGGGGGCCGTGGACCTCCACACACTAAGAGCTCGGCCCCACCAGTAACAAAGAGAAAAGTAACTGTTCCCAGTCAGACCTCACCAGGCTCCGGGGATCCCAGCTAGGCGACCAGGTAGGAACTGCAACTTTCTGAGTGTCCTCCTGCCCCAATCCCCAAGGGCCTCAGCAGGAGGGATGGCGTGCGGCTGCCCCTTGGCATCAGCAGGCCTGCTCCACACACCTATACCCATGTGGCCCCTGCACCTGCTTTGCCCTGGTACGGGCACTCTGCTCTGTGTCTGGTTCACCAGGTGGAGCTTTACCTGCTCACCAGCACCAGTAGCAGACCAAGCCAGGCCAGCCCTGAGCATGAGGGTACAGCCTCCAGCCTGCCCCGGCAGCAACCCTCACAGGTTCAGATATGAAATGTAAAGAGAAAGCAGAGAGGTACTTGCTTTCTGAAAACACTGGTCAGAGCACCAGCAGAAACCTCTCAGTAAAGTGAAAACAAGCAGTGTCCACAAGCCAGGCAGCAGCCCCAGACCCTGGCCTGGACCCCTCCAGAACTGACCCATCTGCAGGAAAGCCCAATCAGCTCTGAGAAGCCTCCAAAAGCAATGATAGAAGAAAAAACAAGAAGTTTCCACCAAGGACAGGTATGTCGGCCATGATCACAAGAAACACACAGAGGACATGGGCAGGGGCAGATCCCAGCACACAGCGCTCCCACAGCTGGCTGGAGAGGACAGGTGAGGTCAGAGCAAGCAGGAAGAAGGTGGCCACCTGAGCCAAGACCCTGAGATCGCACCCTGGGAAAGGCAGGTCCCACCCAGCCCCGTACACCCACTCTGTCTGCCAGGAGGCCACAGGGCAGCAGCTGGAACTCACTTGCGTGCTTGTCCGCCAGGGCGATGAGGGTGCTGGAGATGTCACGCCTCCGGTAGAAGCACACCACCTTGGCCTCCACGTTCCCGTTGGCTGTCTGCAACAGCAGGGCACAAGCACCTGAGAAACACCGCCACCCAGCACAACTCCCAGATGGGCTCCAGGCTGGACCACCTGCCTATGGCCTTGCCCCATGCAGGACCATAGGTTTAACCACAGCCACATCTCAGCACTCCAGCCACAGGCAGGTCAAAGGGAGCAATTTTCAGAGCACAGAGAAGCCCCCCGGCAGGGGAACAAGCCCACACTTCAACCCACCTCTACCCACCCTCTCCTCTCAACCTCCACCCACTCCAAGCAGCATCTGAGAACTCTGGAGAATGTGTTCCAGAAGGAAAAGGCCCCATCAAGCTGGCAGGGCTCAGAGGTTCTGAGAGCCAGGCATGGCAGGTGCCATCCTCTGACCGTAGAATTCAGCCAGATCCCACACTGCCCTCAGCCTGAGTGGCGGAGGCTGACCCTGCTCCTCTGCACCCCAAGGTGAATGGGGGTGGGGGGGTGGGGGGGAGAGAAGCAGCAGGCTTCAGTTTAGATCCACATAAAAAACAGGAAAGGGGGGTGGTGCCTGTGGCTCAGTGAGTAGGGTGCTGGTCCCATATACCAACGGTGGTGAGTTCAAACCCAGCCCTGGCCAAACTGCAACAACAACAAAAAAATGAATAAATAAGTAAAAATAAAATAATTTAAAAAAAAACAGGAAAGGGGCCAGGTAGGACCAGGAGCCTGTGTACTAAACCTTCAACACCCAGAGCTGCTGCAAGTTGACCAAGCTGACAATGTGCAGGAATTGGGGCTGGACTGAGGAGCTGTGAGGGGAACCAACAGGAGCTCACATGTTGTCTGCAGTGAGGTGGGGACCACAACCCTGCGGCTCCAGTGGTGCAAGTGCACAGGGCACTGTCATTTACGCCATTTAAGCCAGGGCCTGCCACAGTGCCACCCAAAGCCTCTCCTTGCAGTGGGACACCATCCTCTTTCCTCCCATTCAGTTACACATCCCACCATGTGCTGGAATCAGCGTGGACACCACACTCTGAGCCACATCACTTATCCCATTGACCTAATTCAGCCATTAGGGGCCAATTTGGCTGGCTCCTGGGTTACCCTGACATGCCCCATCATGCTGAGGTTGTTTCAGTGATTAATGTGGAGTCTGAGATGTCAAAGTACATCGTGACATTTGCAGTGATACATGAAGTCAAATGCCCACCAGCCTGCCCACCCTCATGACACCACAGCTGGGGTCAAGTCACTTCAGTGCCTGTTCCATGATCACCACTAACCAGGCAGAGGTGGCAGGCCAGCTCCAACATGGTCCTCTGGCCCAGGCACTGCTTCCCGAAGTTGACAATTGGCAACACAGATTCTCCTGCTGAGGTTGATGCTCAGCAGCAGAGCTCAAAACACTGGAGGGCCCTGGCTGCCGTGGTCCTCCTGGCATCACAGGGGACCCCGGCCACCACATGCTGGTAGCTTATGCCCCCACAACCTCTAACGCTCCCCTTCTCAGCTGGCCGCCTTCCGTGGGGTCGCAGGTGTACAGAGTACAGGACTCACCCAGCTGGCCTGGCCTTCTCCCCCGAGACAGCACCACGGAAAGGTGCGTCTGGGTGATGCTCCGCCGCTCTCCCTGAAGACACCTCCCACCATGCGCAGATGTTCTAACGCAGGGGTCCTCAAACTTTTTAAACAGGGGGCCAGTTCACTGTCCCTCAGACCGTTTGAGGCAGGACTACAGTTTAAAAAAACTACGAACAAATTCCTATGCACACTTCACATATCTTATTTTGAAATAAAAAAACAAAACAAGGTGGTGCCTATGGCTCAAAAGAGTAGGGCGCTGGCCCCATATACCAGACGTGGTGGGTTCAAACCCAGCCCCAGTCAAAAACTACAAAAAAAAATAAAGGAACAAATACAAATACAATATTTAAAATGATTTAAAAAATGGTGCCCCCACTTGCAGGAAAAAAAGGCCCCCCTTAACTGCAAAAAAAGGCCCGACTAACTGCAAAATTGTCACATGTCACGTCTGACACCACTTGTCAGGGCCCAGGACTGGCCAGGTCTTGGGCCCAGCTTCACTAGGTTCTGGATGCGGACTGCTAAGTTACCTTGCTCAGATTCAGTTTCTCTTAGGTGCCTGAGGGCTAGCTACTTTAGCTGGAGAGAGAGAGAGTCTTAGAGAGAGTAAAGCAGTCTTCTTAGAAAGACAGATCTTAGTCTTTAGCAGAGCTTGGAGATCTTCAGCAGAGAGACACCGTGCTGGCGTTCTGCAGGCAGGAGACAGAGTCAGAGAAAGCGAGTCCGTGAATGCGCATACTCTCGACTGCCTTCTCCTCCAGCCTAATATAAGGCTGATCTCATGCCTCTCAACACCACAGGTGTAGACACTGCCAGTTCACCACTGCTCTCATCTCACGAGCTCTCATGCTTGTTAGGAGAGCTAAATCCTCTCCAGGCCCTTTCCACCACATTATTGAGCTATATAGGTATTTCTTTTTTTTTTTTTTTTTTTAGACAGAGCCTCAAGCTGTCACCCTGGATAGGGTGCTGTGGCATCACAGCTCGCAGCAACCTCCAATTCCTGGGCTCAAACGAGTCTCCTGCCTCCGCCTCCTGCCTCCTCCCCCTGGGACTACAGCCGCCTGCCACAACACCCAGCCATTTTTTGGTTGCAGCCGTCATTGTTGTTTAGCAGGACCGGGCTGGATTCGAACCTGCCAACTCAGGTATGTGGCTGGCACCTTAGCCTGTTGAGCCACAGGCATGGAGCCTATACAGGTGTTTCTTATAACTCTCACTCCTCCTAGCCATAGGCTATGTGGGCTGCAACAGACACACACAAAAAAAATAGACCTCCTAACTTAAAAAAAAAATAAATCCTAACTTGTTCTTACCTCAGTCCTCTGGCAGCAGCAGGCTCTGCACAGGCAAGCTCGTGACTTGTCCGATCACGAGTCTCAGTCTCACCCGAGACTGAGAGGAGGAGTCGAGAGACAGAGAGAAGGAGGGGAGTCGGAGAGTGCGGCGCACATTCTACACATGGGCACTGTGGCCCAGGACAAGTCAGCTGTTAAGCAGGACAGGCAGTGGTGGCAAAAATACCCGGCGGGCCAGATAAATGTCCTCAGCAGGCCGCATGTGGCCCGTGAGCCATAGTTTGAGGATCCCTGTTCTAACGTGTGCCTTCAAAGAGCCACCACTGATCTTCCAGAATGCTGTATTCTCCTTGCTGCTCCCTTCTACTTTCTGGGAGTGTCTTCAACTCTATCACCTGACCCTTTTATTCCATTTTTTTCACTTCTTTAATTCTGCCCAGGTTCCCGGTGCACCTCCCCTTCTCTGGGAGTGCCAGTGGGTGGCTCTGTTCTGCTGTGGGCTCCCTGTAGCTATTCTCCTCCCAGTTCTGCCCCACACATCCCTAACTTGCTCCCATGCTCACAGCCCCCAAAGACTCAAGATTCCCAGGGGGGAAACCCAGTGCACACTACCATGCATGGTGATGGCATGTGCTCTGCTTCCTATAGGCTGCCGGTGCCCGGCTCCCAGGAGAAGCTCTGAGGCCTTCCTGGGCCTGGGCCAAGAGGGCAGGTTGCCCCCCAGGAGAGCCGGGAGCTAACCCATGCCTGTGTCCAGCCCCCAGTCCCTGCTGCAGTCCAGTGTGGGGCTCTGCAGGTCCCTGTGGCCCCCAAACAGACTTTCAACCTGCCTTCTACACTGTCCGTGTAGATCACACACACCCCCACCTCCCAGCCCTGCACACAGCTCCCTCCAGGTCATCCCTCTCCAGGTGGTAGCTCCTTCACAATTTGGGCACTGCTGTTTCTTCCTTGCTACTTTGGGGAGGGTGCCAGCAGGAGAACAGAGGTGAAACATCCACAACCAACTGGCCACGGCAGCCTGGCAGCCCCAGCCTGCTGTCCCACCCCTGGAGTCCTGGAGTTTCACACTGATGTCACTGGCCACGCTGTGCCGTGGGTCCTACAGTTTCCTCAGGCATGCTGAGCACCTGGACCTATGGTCAGACCACTGGGGACCCCCAGCAAGGAACTTGGCCACTCTGCCTTGAGCTGGCCATGGGAGAGACAGGCAGGGCCCCTCCGCGCCTGCACAGAAATACCTATCTCCACCCCAACTTCTAAGCCACCACAGGTCACATGGCCTGGCCCTGAGGAGCTTAGACATGAGAGATGCCGTCCTTGCAGAATCCTGGGGCAAACATGCTGCCGAGTGAGCCTGGCGCCATGTCTGATGGAAACCCACATCATGAGAGGCTAGAAACCCAGCCCAACAGCCCCCCTGCGTGGCTGCCATGTGCAGCTGAGCTCTGGCACTGAGCCAGAGGTGAGGGCACTGGCTCCCAAGAGGGAGGTTGCTGCTGAGGCATCCCTGCCCTCCAGAAGGCAGGGCTGCCATCAGTTGGGCGTGTGGGGCCAGCGAGGCCCACTTCAAGTGTGCTGAGACACATGAGTGGATGGCTGGCTGTCCAGTACTCAAGAAGGCCAGCCACTGTCACCAGAGCTCCTATGAAGATGCTAGTCACCCAAAGCCCCTGCGGGCTATGAGCAGGGCCAGCCACTAAGTGCCTGCCATGAGGTGCCCACCAGGGATCAGCAGATCCTATAAGCAGGCAGGGCCTCCACCAGGTGGGTTTGGGGACACCTCGTCACTGTCCATGCTACCAATAGACCTGGTGCTCAAGCCTATTCAGGGGAATAGACACCCCTTCTCCACTCTCCTTGTCCCCAAGCTGGTGGCTGATGCCATAGAGAAAGTCCCTGACTGAACTTGGCAGGCTTGACCCAAACCATGCCCTGCCAAGGCGCCCGCAGCCCAGGGCAGGGCTCAGGGCCACAGTCTGAGGCAGCATGATGTCTGCCCCACTGGGGAAATAAGCATTTCCCTCACTGTGGACATGTCCCCATCTCATCCTGACAGTTCCACGTCACCATGGCCGCTAGGCCTAGGTCCAGGGAGGCACTTCTCACAGACACACCAAGGTCGCCTCAAGAGTCCACGCGTGATAACTGGCAGCTCCAGCTGGGAGCACAGGGAAGCTGTCAAGTGCCTAGCGACTAGCCTTGTGCTCCACTGGGAACGTGTCCACAGTGGGGGAAATGCCTGTCTCCACCCCGACTTCCAAACCACAGGACAGAGCAGAAGACAGACGGGTCAGGCCTGGAACCACATCCATGCCACCCCCCAATCCCTGGCAGGGAGCACAGTGGCTGCCCTGCTCACTGCAGATACCACTCATGGTAGAGGGCCTAGCCCTCACAGACACCACCAGCTGTGGTGGCAGAGCCAATAGCCCCAAGGAGCCTGTGCTGTGAGCTGACAAGAAGGTGGGCAAGGGCAGGGACAGGCAGGGGCTGGGCAGCCTCCTCAGTAGGCCCGCCCAGGCTGGCCACCCTGAGCACTGCTGCACTTGGTTTCATCTGCTATGGCCCCTGAGGGGACACCTGCACCTCTGATGGACCCCCAAGCATCGCCTAGGGCCTTGCCAGGGATTTGAGGCCACCAGGACCTGGCTTGGTCTCCAGGGGAAACCTCCTAAGACCTGAGCAGGCAGTGGCCTAAGGACAGCCCCAAAGCCCAAGATCATCCACTCTGGGTGGGGTCAGGAGGGGCATAGTCTTGGCACACATAGCAGCCCCTGTCAGAGCTCAGGGACAGAGACAGACACTGGGAACCCAGAGGGTGCAACATTGAGCCCAACACTCAAGTGACAGAATCACCACCCCTCCCGCAGTAGTGGCAGGAGGCTGCCAGGGCCCACACTACCTTGTTGAGCTCCTCGATCCTGCGGATCAGGTAAGGGTTGCTGGAGGAATTCTCGAAGTAGACGTAGTCTGTGGGAAGTCAGAGGGAGTGTCAGTCCATGGTGCTGCACCTAAGCCCATCTCAGCACCACCTCTCACCCCCAGGCCGCTTGCTCCACTCCCTTGGGATGGTGGAGGGGGAGGCGTGGGGAAGGGGCAGATAGCGTGGGGCAGGCAAAGCCCCCACACCATCCAATGGAGGGGACTGAAGCCAAAACTCATGGATAGCAGGGGCTCCTGGAGCCTGAGGACACCTCCCCACAGCCTGCAGCCAACTTGGGCACAGCATCCCAAGAGTCACAGCCCCCCACTGGTCCCCACCCTGCCCTCCAAAAACAACCAATGCAGCAACCACCAGAACGCAGACCAGGGCTCCCTGGGTGGCAGGCACAAAAACAGGGCAGGTACTCAAACAATTACAGGGTCACCCTCATCAGAGTTCAGGAACAGAGAGAAACACTAGCAGCCCAGAGGTGCCACGGTGACCTCTCTGGGCTCTCTAAGAATGGCTGAGCACAACTCTTCCCCCAGTGATGAGACAACATGGGTCCAGCCTTCTCACCAGACAGAGAGTGACGGAATCTTTCAGAGACCAGGAGGCTCACCCTGATAGATAAAGGAGGCCCAGGCTGGGACCAAGAGGGCCGCAGGGGGTCAGCCCAGGGAGCAGGCGAAGCTAAGTCCTCACAACCCTGGTCAGCGAGCAGCCCAACCTGCTCCACTCTGTAGACAAGGGCTGACCAAGAGGTTCACTGGCTGTAATCGGCCCAAATGCCCACAGTGGGCACAGATTCAGCAAACCTCACCCCTCAGAGCTCCCAGAGCTCAGCCCTTCTCTGTCCAGATGAACATCAAGTCTGTGGTGCTAGGATCTCCAAGGAGAGCCTGAAGAGCATCTGCCTCCTTGGCACACACCTGAAGACAAATACCTGAGAGGGCAGCGCTGTGAGCATCTGCAAGCACACGCGAGGGTGGGCACATGTGTATAGACACATTCCTATGCACGCGGCCTCCTCAGTTTACCTGGGATCACCAACAACGTGGCTGCAGCACCACACAGCACCATGGAAACATTAAAGACCCAGAAAGACACCCCCACAGCACTCAGAGGGACAGGCACAGCTGACAGGAAGAAAGGTCTGCAGAGAGAGTGGCAACGGCACAAGGCGATGGAAAAGATCTGACCTTAGATTGTGGCCAAGCTTGTCCAACTCGGAAAATACTAAAATCCACTGAATTGCATAAAACAGGTGATTCACACATAGATGTCTCAGTGCAACTGAGAACAAAAAGTTTCAAGTCAATAACCTAAGATTTCACTCTAAGAAACTAGATAAAGTGCAAATTAAACATAAAATTATTATTTAAACTTGCCAAAAACTGTGGGGGAAAGGCAGCGCCTATAGCTCAAAGGAGTAGGGCACTGGCCCCATATGCCAGAGGTGGCAGATTCAAACCCATTCCCAGCCAGAAATTGCAAAAAGAACTGGGGGAGGGGGGCCAAAGTCCCTATAACAGGGAGTAGACAAGCCCCCATCCAATCCGGAGGGTCCATCTGTGCAAAGGAAGAGTTCCGGATAGTAAGCAGGAATGAGGTCCCAGCAGTCACACCACACGGGACTGCACTAGAAGGTCCCCTTTTGGGGAGGGTGGCTAGACAGACAGGCTGTGTGAGTGGTGAGGCTATGGGCGAACTCCACGCACAGAAAACAGAAAAGCAGAAACAGCAGTGAACATGCAGAGGCCTGGGGAACACGGGGCATGAACTGTTCTGTGTCATGATGGTTGTAGCAGCAATTCGACTATATAGTTTACCAAAATTCACATGCATTTGAAAGGTGCACTGGATGTAAATTACGCTTTGATAAGCAAAGGCTAAATGGCAATTACTCAAGAAGCAATAAAGAGCAGAAATCAGTCTGGGCGGTAGCTCATGCCTGTGATCCTAGTACCTGGGGAGGTGGAGTGGGAAGTTTTCCTGAGGTCAGGAGCTGGAGACCAACCTGAGCACTATGGAAAGGCTGCATGTCTACAAAAAACAAAACTAAAGGTTCGGTGCCTGTAGCTCAGTGGTTAGGGTGCTGGTCACATACACTGGGGCTGATGGGTTTGAACCCAGCTCAGGCTTGTTAAACAACAATGACAACTACAACAACAAAATAGCTGAGTGCTGTGGTGGACGCCTGTAGTCCCAGCTACTTGGGAGGCTGAGGCAAGAGAATCACTTAGCCCAAGAGTTTGAGGTTGCTGTGAGCTGTGATGCTACAGCACTCTACTGAGGGGGACATAGTGAGACTCTGTCTCAGAAACAAATAATAATAAAATAAATAAAAATTTAAAACATAATAAAAATAAGAAAATTAGCTAGGGGTGGTGGACACTTGTAGCCCTAGCTTCTTGGGAGGTTGAGGTGAGAGGATCCCTTCAGCCCAGGAGTTTGAGGCTGCAATGAGCTGTGATTATACCTCTGCACTCCAGCCTGGTTAACAGAGTGAGACCCTATCTCTAAAAACATTCATTAAATTAAAAATCAAATGAAGGGTGAAAATCCAATGAAAAACAGAAAAATGACATTAAAAAAAAAATCAAAGGAATCAAAATCTGATTATTTATAAGATCAATAAATTGGTAGGTCTATAGCCAGATCAATAAAGAAAAAAGGAGAATGGCACAAATAACCAACATCAGGAAGGAGCGAGGAGAGGAGAAAGCACTACAGAGCCTACAGATGAGAGGAAGGCTGAAGAAACCACCTGGAGCTTTACAGCAAAGTCTGACAACTGCCGTGAAAAGGACCAACTACCTGAAAGGCAGTGGATTCCAACAGCAACAAAGATGGCAATACGGTGGTGCCTGTGGCTCAAAGGAGTAGGGCGCCAGCCCCATATGCCAGAGGTTCAACCCCAACCTCTGCCAAAAACCAAAAAAAAAAAAAAAAAGAAAGAAAGAAGAAAAAGATGGCAATGAATTCCAACAATGACAAAAACTCCATACCCAGATGGCTTCATGGGTGAATTCTATCAAACATTTAAGGAAAAAAATCAATACCAATTCTACATCCACTCTTCCCTAAAACAGAGGAGGAAACACTCCCCCCAACTCACAACAAAGCCACTATTACCCTGACACTAAAACCAGACAATGACACCACAAGAAATTCACAAACCAATGCTCCACACGAACACAGATGCAAAACTTCTCAACAAAGTATTAGCAAATCAAACCAGCACCATTTAAAAAGGCTAATATGTCTGAACCACTGTGATTGATCTGAGAATATAATAAAGCTGGATTCAAAAATCAATGTAATTGGCCATGCCTGTAGCTCAGTTGCCAGGATGCCAGCCACATATACCTAGGGTGGTGGGTTCGAACCCAGCCCGGGCCTGCTAAGTAACATGACAACTCCAACGAAAAATAGCCAGGCATTGTGGCTATTTGGGAACCTGATGCAAGAGAATCAATTAAGCCCAAGAGTTTGAGGTTGCTGTGAGCTGTGATGCCATGACACTCTACCCAGGACGAAAGCTTGAGATTCTATCTCAAAAAAAAAATCAATGTAACTTATCAAATTGACAGAATGAAGAAAAACCATACGATCATTTGAATAGACACAAAAGGATAATCTGGAGAAAAAATGCAGTATGTAGTCTAGCTAAAACATCTAAGCAAACTAGGAACTGAAGATGACTTCCTCAACCTGACATCTGTGAAAAACCTACAGCTAACATCATCCTTAATGGTAAGAGACTAGGTGCCTCCTTGTATGATCAGGGATGTGGTGACACTGCCCACCCTCCCCACGCCCCAACCACAGTGGAAGGCCCAGTTCCAGGGATTCAGGCTCGGCAAGAAGAAGGCAAACTTCCTATGTGCAGAGGACACTGTTATCTGTATAGAAATTCCCAAAGAACCTACCCAGAAAGCTATTAAAATTAATATTAACTGTTTAGTAAGCTCAAAGGATACAAAGATCAACATATAAAAATTAGTGCTATTGGGGGAAGGAGCCAAGATGGTGGTCTGTACCCAGCTTTCTGCAGACGCTCCCGTCCAGAAGGAGAGTTAAAGGACAGAAATTTAGTGAGAAAGCCAATGATTTGGAGCTGAGCCAAGATACAAGGTCGAGAAACGCACATCAACCCTGCTGGAGCAACCTGCGACCCCAAGGATACAAACAAAAGGTACAGAGCACATCACCAAGCAGACGGGAGTCCCCTCCCCCAAGAGAACAGCTCGCAGTATACGCCATACCTCCATACAAACAAGTGAACAGACTTCAGATGTCCTCTCACTCTACTCCATGGGAGAGACCCTCTAAAAGTTGGACCTCCGTCCCCTACTAGGGTGCCACAGCGCTCTCCTGCCAGGCATAAAGCTGTATAAAACTGTATATATTCTCTACCTGCAAGTTGGAATTCCCGGCACTACCCTCCACGCTCACCCTGCGGTCTGGAGGTCTGTCCCCCCATGGAGTCCAGATTCTTGGACATTTTCTTGAGGGGTGTGGAAAGGGCACGGGTTGCTGCTGGTCTGTGCTGTTCTCCCGGCTCGGGAGCGGTGAGAGGAGAGTAAGCCGAAAGGTGGCCGGCCTCAGCAAGGAGGCGGTCCCCTGAGGCACCAAGCCCAGCACTGAGAAAGCTTTGCTAAATTTCGGCCACACCTGGCCCTCAGGGGATGACAGACTGAGTCAGGACTATTAGCAGCCCAGCGTCTCTTCCACAAGGCAGAAATTCTGCGAACTTGTTCTATCAGCTTTTTCATCTACTTTACATCAATCAGGGACAGGGCTGGAACTGAGTGAATCGCCCCAGCCCCTATCAAGTACCCAGGTTGTCAGGCCTCACCTCCCCCCCTGCCAACACCAACATAACTAGTGGACTGGCTGAGGAGCCACAGAGCACCGTGTGACCTAGGCAGCTGCAAACCTCTAGAGCATCTGCTCATTGGAGGGAACTAGATCACAGCCCTGCAGCATTACCAGAGACTGGGTGTGACAGAGGGGCAAGGCGGGGAAGGAGGCATCAACCTTCCTAGGCTAATTTACTGGCTGTGGGGGGGGGGCCCTCCTGACTCTCACAGAACCCTGGAGCAAGTTATACTAAAGCTGCCAGCAGACTTCTGCTGTCTAGTGATAGGGAGCAATTCCACAGGAGCTGGGCTAAGTTGTGTTAATGCTCCTGCTCAATAGAGGGAGTGGGCCATGCTAGAATTAGGATGGGAATGTAAGTGGGTATCACGAAAGATGCTGGAAATTTGGAAAGCAAAATGGGAGGGGCCTTTCAGCACAAGGACAGTGAAGAAAACATACTGTGCACAGAAAAAAAAGTGACTGATAAATGGGCTTTATCATGGAGGAGTGACTGGCAGCAACAGGCTTCCTGGCCCTGGACTGTCCTGACAAGGAGACTAAGGGCATAACAGCTTGGCCTTGCATTGGGACCTGGAACAGGAATGGCAACTCGAAGTGACCACACCTGCCTGCAGGCTGGACAGGCAGTAAGGGCCCTGGGGTCACTCCAGACGACTCTCCCAGGGGTTCTGGATGGCTGCCCAGCTGACGCAGGGTGAGGATCTGAGACGACTCAGTGCCAGGCTAGAGCACAGGCCCTCGTTGGGAAGCATGTGTGCCCATGAGGATGCTGTTGAGCAGTGACATCTTTCTGACATCTTTTCTCTTCATCTTTACCATCTCTGCATGTTTGTGTACCGGGATGCACTTCGTGTACATTGGTCATTGCTAAAGTTTTGAGATATACAAAAATCAGAAACGTAATATATCTAAGTCTCTCTTTGGACGTTTCCGGTGGATTCAGTCAATGTTGTGTTGCCGCGAACGCATTTGTTAGAAGAGGCAGTTTAATCATTCCACCATGGCTACATGCCTGGCCAGCACAGAGTGGGTTGGGCTTGAGCACAATGGGGGATGGTTGATGACAGGATGACATTCTTCAGAGCCCATCTGGCCCCATCTGGGAGGGGCGCTGGCTGAGGGGAGATGAGGAAGGGCTGGTGTTCTCTGGAGCCCACAGGGCCTCAGTGGGGAGGGAGGCTGGCTATGTCTGAGCATGTCCCTCAGGGGCCCAGTCCCCTAGGCATGTCTGCGCTTCTCTGCAGCTTTCCAGAGTGTGGGACAGACAGTGCACTGGCGCTCCTGTGTGCGGGTCAAGTGACTTCTCAGCGCTCAACTGCATCCTCACCTGAAGGCAAAGGAAAGACAAGAGGTCAGGGAGGAGGTCCAGAGGGGGAGGGCAGGAGAAGGAGAAGACGCGGGCAACGCGGGGAGGAAGGGGCCCAGGAGGGCCTTTTCTCCTCTGTCTTTCAGCGGCTCCTCCCTGAGAACTCTTTTTCTTTCTCCAAGGCATGAGCATCTCACTGACCACCCAGTGGGCCAAGGAAAGGCCCTGTGGACCTGCCAGGGCCAAACAGTCTCACAGCACCAGGAGTCCCTCTGCCTGGAGCACGTTTTGGAAGGCCGATTAGCAGTGTCCTCCAGGAGTGGTGGCCAGATAGAGGCTTACATCCAACTCCAGCTCACAGGAATGCAGCCAGCTCATCCAACTGAAACACTTCCCCTGAAACCTTGGTGTGCTTTTTACTTTCTTCACCTGAAAGTTATGACCCCAGCTTACCTTGCCCCAGCATGCTAGAGAAGAGTGTGTATCCTGCAAAGGGAAGACTTGTGAGTATGAATAAAGGACTTTAGGGTGGAGGGGAGAAAATAGGGAATTAAAAGAGGGATTTTAAAAATATATAGGAGAGGCTGGGAGCAGTGGCTCACATCTAGAATCTTAACACTTTGGGAAGTGAGACAAAAGGTTCACCTGAGGCCAGGAGTTTGAGGCAAGCCTGGGCAACATAACAAGACTCTTTTTCTACAGAAAATAAAAGAATGAGCAGGATGTGGTGCTGTTTGCCTATAGTCCCAGCTACTCGGGAGGCCGAAGCAGGAGGGTTGCTTGAGCCTAGGAGCTGGAAGCTACATTAAGCTACGATTGCACCTTGCACTCCAGCCTAGGCCACGGAACAAAAACTTTTTGTTAAAAAAATAAAGAAAACCAAAAATATGCAGTAGAGATTAGATTTTTTAAGGCAACTACATCCTTCATGTTAACTCATGACTTAGAGGTGCTTCCAAATAAGCCATCTGAGCATTAAATGGGTTAACAGGGATGGAGGCTTTCTCGGGATGGCAGCACGGTCCATTCTCCCTGCTCTGTTCATGTAGGTCCTCTATCAGCCCCTGCCTACTGTGTTCCCAGTACATTTTTTTTTTTTGAGACAGAGTCTCACTATGTCACCCTCATTAGAGTCCTATGGCATCACAGCTCACAGCAACCCCCAACTCTTGGGCTTAAGAGATTCTCTTGCCTCAGTCTCCCATCTAGCTGAGACTACAGGCACCTGCTGCATGCCCCACTATTTTTGTTGTTGTGATGGTTGCTGTTGTCATTATTATTTAGCAGGCCCTGGGCCAGATTTGAACCCGCCAGCCCCAGTACATGTGGCAGGTGCCCTAACCACTGAGCACTCACAGATGAAAATAAGTGATCAGCAGAAGTACAGAATCTGCTGTACACTGAAAGGGAACTTTAAAGTACCTTTCCATATCTTTTAAAAAGTAGATTTTTTTTTTTTGTGGTTATGCAACTTATTAGGCGGGTTCTAGTGACAGACTGAAGTAACTAGTCACATGCCAATGGATGGGTTACAAAGATGATCTCTGTGATTTTATGTCCTGACACAGTCATGGGAAGTGAATCAGGACCAGGCTTTTCCTGTAGTAAACATAGTAAATGCTCCAATTGAAAGCCCTGGTTTCTGTTCATCTTATAGGTCAGGATACCCGAGAAGAAGTGTCCTAATTTCAGCTGGCGGAGATGACCCCAGTTCTGGACAGGCTATTCCAGGCTGTGACCATACAGGGAAGGAGGAGACTCTGTGAAAGAATACTAGTTTAAAAGTTCAAAGTGTGATTTTTTGCTATTTTGTCATCATTGTTGTTGCTATATTTTAAGTATTATAAAGATAAAAGATTTAAACTATAAGGACTTTTGCTCTAGTCTGTGAGGCTTCGGATCCTGCTCTCTGACCTTTTAAAAATCTGTGTGACCCTGAGTGAACCATTAAAAGAAACTCTTCATGGTCAATTTTGTGATTGTCAAAATATCAGCTGCCTTTTCCCATGGAGTCATCCCTGGGTAAAGATGATGCTCCTTGTCCTGATGATAGGAGGTTTTCAGGTGACTATGTTTCCAATGAGATGTCAGCAGAAGTGACAGGTGCCTCTTCTGAGCAGAGTCATGGTCCCCCATCTCTGTCACCGGCAGAAGTGACAGGTGCCCCTCTAAACAGAGGCGTGGTCCCCCATCTCTACTGTCTGCCATGAGAAGGGTGTCATTTCACAGAAGGGCTACTGCTTTAGCCTGGGTTCCAGGTGACCGAGGACCAGAATGTGACAGCAGTCAGGACACCTATTTCTGGCTCCTGTTCACCTCCTGGACATGGGGACTGATTGTGGACCCGAGCTGGTGTGCTCTTTACCTCCTAGAAGAGTTTGTGTTGGGAGGAGGTGCTGGTGACGCTCCGTGTGATAACAGGGAGGCATGGACAGCACTTCGGACGCACCAGTCAGGAGTCTGAGTGCTCTCCATGTAGCAGCTTATTGGCTCCTCACTCAACAAACCCGCAAAGTGAATTTTGTTATTATCCACATTTTGCAGAGGGGGAAACAGGAACAGAGAGGCCAACAAACAACATGAAGGACACTGGACTTCATGGCAGGAAATTATAAGTGCTGGCATCTGTAATCTCTTCCAAAATCTGCATCCCTTACTCCCAGTTCTTTCCTCAAAAAAACTGTCAGGGAGATGAGGGTGGCTCATGAAATTGCTGGAGAATACACATTCCCTCAGCCGCAGGCCATGGGGAGATGGCACCCTCTAAGGGTCTGCCCACACAGTCCCCTGCCTGGACACTGCCTAGGGCTGCTGGGTTGAGACGAACGTTAGGTACCTCTTCTGTCCTGGGACTAACTTTGGCAGAGTGAGAGTTAAAATCTGTGATCTCATAAATAGCTTCAGCTACTACTGCCTCATAATTTCAGGGATTCCTTTTAATAGAATGAACTTTCCTCATTGTAGAAGCAAAATCCAACCATTTTCAAAAGACATAATTGAGAATTTTAAGTGAGGGTTGGTTTAAAAAGAGACCGTGACACCCTGGGTTGTTGGTTAGCATGAGGACCTTCTCCCAGAATAGCTGCTCACTGTAAGTATTTGCAGAGCCCAGTGTGAGTTCGAAAGGCAGCTCTGATGTTGGATCTCCAAATGATGGTAGTTACTTGTCATTTCACCAATGACTTGAAGGCTAAACATGCAGGTGGTCCGGTGTCACTCACTCATCGCTCCCTGGGCCTGCATGGTGTGCATGTGGTGGGGGTGCCGGGCTGCAGGAGAGACACACACGCTGGCAGGCGCAGCCTCTGCCCCCTCACACTGTCTTTTGTTTGGAGAAAACACGTGCACTTTCTGGAGGGGGAAACAATTTCGCTGCCATCTGAGTGGTAGGACTGTAACCAGGAGAAGAGCACCTCATAGGAGGAAAACTAGGATCCAGTGCCCTGAGGCTTATCTGCGTGAAACTGGGCTGGGATTACTCCCCACAAACATGGGGTCCCCAACTTCTCTCCCCCATCTTGGAAGGTGACACCTCCATTCAGAAGTCTGAAATCTGGGAGCCCTTCGTGACAGGTTCCAGCCCACCGTCATGTCCTGTGTGTCCCATTCATTCTACTTTGAAGACGTTTTGTCCCTCTCCTGCCCTCCGTTGGGTCTGACCCACCATCTGCTCTTGCCTGGCTCATTTTAACAGCCTCCCAAAGTTCCCGACTTCCAGGTCGTTGTCTTTCTAGCAGAAAGCAGATCAATAATGCTTATGAAGTCCAAAGGGCTCTCTGGGGTCCAGCTCTGCTTCTTCCTCCCAGTCTCACCTTCCTTACTCAGCCACACTCCAGCCACCCACATTGCATCACTTCTTCCTCTGCTCCAAGGGTTTTCCCACCTTGGGGTCTGCACATCCCTCACATTAACCCTCCCCTGACACCACTCACCAAGCAAGTGTCAGCTTAGATGTCACTCCTGAAAAAGTTCCCCAGTCCCCCGTTTAAACTGTAAGGACTTTTGCTAATCTTTCCTTGCATCTTTTACTATCCTCACTGATAGCACTATCATACTTTTCAGTTATTTCTTTATTGAATGATGACTTGCTCGCGATCAGCCCACCACTGCAGGCTGCAAGCACAGGGGCAGAGCCATAGTCCACTCCTCACCTCACACTCATGGTGACGATGTGTTTAGGAGGAAAAGGTGCGTGGGGTAGAAGCCTGAGGGGGACATGGGGCAGCCTGAAGCTTGAAGGAGGGGACGATGAGACAAAAAGATGAGGTGAGCTGTGTGGACACAAGAAAGATGAGGAAACTGATGTGATTTCAGTGAACACTAGGGAAGACCTGGGTGAGGACAACGGCCTGCTCCTCCTGGAGAGGGGTCTTGGACACCAGGAGGATGGGAGGGTGAGCGTGCGAAAGAAGACAATGTGGGAGATGCAGGAATTAAATGATTTTTGAAAGTCATTCTAAGATTAAACTTTTTCAAGAATTTGGAAACTTTTCCTTCACCATTACAGGCAACCTCCCCATTACTTTGGTTTTCCTTTAAAATTTCACATCATAATTTAAGGTGACACCAGTGAAAACACACAGCAGAGAAAGAGTCATGTCCACTCCCCAGGTCAGATAGTGACTCACCAGACCGCAGTCAGGGCTGGCAGCTGCAGTGCTCTCCCAGCCGCCGGATGTTTCTTCTTTCTCCCCATTTTGCATACCCACGAGGTCCTGCTCCTCTAAGCATCTCCTGCAGGACGACAGGTGACACCTGCGCTGTGCCTGGGCTGCAGCCGTGCTCCCAGCGAAGCACCCACCTCACTCCCTTGTAAGGGAGTCAGTTCAGTCACTTTGACAGCCACACCCGGGTTCTACATCTGTTCTACATCTGTTGCCTACATTTATTGGCTGGGTGGCCTTTGTGAGAATTCTTCTTATTCTCAGTTCTGCGTTCTTCTACTCAGACTGATTCCTGCCCTAGACAATTAAAAGCACTTCCAGTGTGGGCACCGGCATTGACTGTGTTTGGCTTATAGTCAAACTACTCTTTACAGACTCCCCACTCCCATCCCCACTCCATCTCCTGGTCTTCCACTGGGCAAGGGGTAGGGGGTCCTGGAATTTCACTCCCCTGTCTGTTTCCCATCTTTTTTCTTCTCTCTTTGCCACCCTTTTGTTACATGCACGCATTTTGTCCCCCTACCCCTTTTGTTAGCTGCCCATTTGCTTACATGGCTGTGCTCCCTTCCCAGACTTTGCTAGAGCACATTTGCACATGTGTTAACAACCCTTATCTTTTCTGGGATAGTCATGTGAATTTCCAATGATATGTTAAAATATTTGTGAACACTTTGCATTTTATCCCTGAAACTTTCCACATCCTTTCATTTTCCATTCTATAGAAATCACTTCTGAAGAGGAAAAGGAAAAGATAGAGAGAAAATAAATGTTGTATACGGTCACTGTGCTAGACTCAATTATTCAAAGTCTTTATTGAACTTCTAGTATGAGCCAGGTACTTTCTAAGGGCTGAAAACATTACTGTACACAATATGGGCAAAGTTCCTTCCTGCTTTACTGGGGACTGGCACAATAGGCACATTTATAAACGTTCAAAATATGAAGTAGCAGTAAGCAACTTGGGGAAATAGAAAGCAGGGCGGCGCGGAAACCGAGGATAGCAGGGTAGCCCTGCTGAGGCCACACTTGAGCAGGGGGCTGGAGGAAAGAAGGGAGCCAGGTGCAAACGTGGAGGGAGAGATCGCAGAGCAGCCAGTCAGGGGCCCAAGGCGGAGTGGCCAGCAAGTTGGAGGCCCTGTGGGGAGCAGAGGTGCGAGGCAGAGGCCGAATGCAGCAGACACATTGCGGAGCTCTGGGGGTCATGGTGCACATGTCGGATTTTACCCTGAGTCAGACCGAAGAGCATTTGAAGGTTTTTGGCAGCTGAGTGACACAGTCCTAGTTTTAAAGAGCACTCTGGCTGCTATACAAAGACAGATGACAGGAGTAGAAACGGGGCCTTAGACGAGAGGACTAAATGGTCCAGCAAAGACAGGAAGGCCGCTGGGAGCAGCTGAGCGGGTGAGAGACCACATTTCTGCCTTGCAGCCGGTGGGATCACTGACAACTTTGCAGCAAGTGTTACTATCATTAGCCCATGAGGAAATGCAGGCTTAGAGAGGCCCAGCATCCCATCCAAGGCCACACAGCTGCCAGAGAGGATGTCACTCAGGGGACTCTCACGTCTGACTTTGTCTGGTTCTAAGCCCCCCACCATCTCATCCTGACAGGCAGCTTCCAGGAACCCAGCCTCCCCTTCTTCCTTTGAGCACATCCCTAGAATTAGAAAATTATTTCTGAGCACAGCCCATGGAGCCTGACCGCATACTGGGGGTGTGTGCTGTCAAATGAGAATCCCTTAGGGAGAAATAAATGAGAGGTGACTCTGCCTTGCTCAGCAGTGGGTGTGCGGGGCCAAGCGAAAACTGCCCTCCTGGTGCCTCCAGGAAAGGAGGTCTGGCACCAAAGGGAAAGTGGTGGGGTTTTTTTTTCTTTTTTTTTTTTTTAAGCAGGGGGAAAATTCACAGAGGTAGCACACAATGAAAATGTTCTTTTCCTGAAAAAATTCAGGAAAATTAGAAAGGCCCTCTCCCCCTAGTGGTGAAGAGAAAACAGGGTCCCCAGGCAGCTGTCCCTGTTGGATGTGACTCAGGGCAACAGGGCAACTGATAAAGGGTCTGTCTTAAAGGTGGTGATAACTCTGGCCTCCATTCTGACCCTGCGTGGGATTCGTTCATGTGTGGGCATAGAACAGACAAGGATGCAGAAACAGAAAAGGACTCCAGGACAAGAGGCAAGAAATAAAGGAAACCTGGGCCGGCAGGGAAAGGGACTTGTTCTCCAGCTCATTTGGTTAAGAATCATTGATGGAACCAGATAAGAAAATACATACTGATTCCATTTATATAGGAAATTCTAGAAAATGCCAACTAATGCATAGTGACAGAAAGCAGATCGGTGACTTCTTGGGAAAGGGTGGGAAGCTGGGCCGGGGTGGGGGTGGGGGACCAAGCGAGGCGGAGGGCTTACAAAGGGC
Source organism: Arctocebus calabarensis (assembly GCA_963573935.1). Classification (NCBI taxonomy): domain Eukaryota; kingdom Metazoa; phylum Chordata; class Mammalia; order Primates; family Lorisidae; genus Arctocebus; species Arctocebus calabarensis. Next base: position 24,875 of record CAUYON010116812.1, read on the forward strand.
ACAAGGAAACTTGGGGCTGACGGTGATGGTCATTATTTTGATTGTAGCAACATTTTCTCATGGGGACACAAATGTCAGAATTGATCAGATTGTACTCTAAACATGTGCTGTTCATTTTATGTTAATTATGCATCGATCAAGTTTTGTTTCTTTGACAAAGCATGTCTAAAATCTGGAAGCAAAATAGTGCGTGAGTGGAACGAGGCGAACAGGTGTTTGTCTTCCAAATTCTGACACCACAGGGGAGGGGCTAGCCCAGGTGAGCAGCACCCCGCAGGAAGCATCCGAGCACGGCCATTTCTTCTGGAGGTACCCATTCAGGTACTCATTCCTGAATGCTCTGTCACTTTTAATGCCCCCACCAATTATGCCAAACTTGGGGTTTCATGCACAAGATGGCTTTGGTTTCCCTGCCTGCCACAGCATGAGTGTGGCTGGAGCCTTCGACCCCCACTCTCCATGAATGTGTGTGGATTTCACTGTGAGGATTTCCACACAGGGCACAGGTTTATCAGCACCAAGAAGTCTGAGTCCAGGCAGAAGTGTCTGGAATACAACCCTTACAGGATACTTCTATATATGTCCCATATTCATACAGTTGAGTGTGAAGAGAAGAACAGGAGTCTCCAGAAGGAGGTTTGCTGGTACGAGGGGAATGCACCGAGCAGGGGCAGGTGAGGTCAACCCCAGACCTCAGCCTCTACCCATGCACCGAGCAGGGGGAGGTGAGGCCAACCCCAGACCTCAGCCTCTACCCATGCACCGAGCAGGGGCAGGTGAGGCCAACCCCAGACCTCAGCCTCTACCCATACACCGAGCGGGGGCAGGTGAGGCCAACCCCAGACCTCAGCCTCTACCCATGCACCGAGCGGGGGCAGGTGAGGCCAACCCCAGACCTCAGCCTCTACCCATTAGAAAGACTACAGTGCAGAAAACTACATTTGATCAATAGCTTGAGCCTCAGTTCCTCTATCTGTAAAACAGCCATAGCAATATTTTACAGGGTTGTTGGAAAAAATTTTTACTTTAACCATTCTTTGCAAAAGTTAGGGATCTCCAAGTTTAAGGAGAATGTATTTGCTAGGACTTCTGTAGCAAAGCACCACAGACCGGGTGGCTTAGACAACAGAAATTTATTTCTCGCAGTCCTGGAGGCTGGAAATCCGGGATCACGATGTCAGCAGGGTTAGTTTTCTGGGACACAGGCCTTTGTCCTGGGCTTGCGTGTCTGTGTCTCAATCTCCTCTTCTCAGGAGGGCACTGGTTATATGGAATTAAGGCACATGAATAGACTTCGCTTTACCGTAATCACCTCTGTAAAGACCCTATGTCTGAACACAGTCACATTCTGAGGGCCTGGAGGTTAGGACCTTAACATGTGGTCCACCACTCCACCTCAGCCCTAACAGCGAGACAAGTGGGATTCCGGGAATAGGATCACAGTATTTTTTCAAGTTACCAGTTATCAAATGCAGCAAAGCCAGCCTGGTGTGCCAAAGGTGGTGAGGCGTCCAACACTGACTCTCACTCGATCTCCATTTCAGTTTTGTGTCTTTGCCCTTTTCGGTGGACAGCTACCAAATCAGTGATGGGGGAAGAGGTACGGCAGGCTACCGCTTACGAGGACACTCGCTTTTCACTAGGAAGCACCTCGGTCCCTGGAGACTTGCAGGAGTGACCCCAGGGTGCTGTGGCCAGAGTAGGGGTGTGACACAGGGGCAGGACTGGTAACATCCGCGAGAGGAGTCACATCACGCAAGACAAGGAGAGGTTTTACCTGTTGAACTTTCTGTGGCTCGGAGGGGCGGGGCGTGTTCTGGGAGGGGTTGTTGCAGCTCAGTCTGTGCCGTGCAGAGGCTGCTGTGGGTTATGTCGGTTCACAGGCATTTGCAGCCACTTACGTGGTATCTCCAGGTGATGCTGGTGGAGGAGACTGGGCTGTGACCAGCATGAGACCCTCTCGGGTCAGGGACCTGATCACCTGTGTAAGGTGTTGGGGTGGATGGGGAGTCAGGGGCCAGTGTGCTTTTTCCTGCGACTCATCCCCTAAGAGCCTTTCACTTTATCTTGGTGCAAACTAACCGTGGCCCCCAAAGAAGCCCCTGAGCAGCAAGCGGGCAGCTTCGCCTTGTGTGCTCACTTCCTCCTGCCCGGAGGGAACAGAACAAGGTCAGCCAGCTCAGACACAGCCCCCTGGCCCACCTGGGATGCAGTAAGAGCTTGAGTAAGGGGGCTGCTGACTCTCTTTGGACACACCCTTAATCCTCTGCGGCGACTTCGCTCAGCACAGACACAGACACACACTGTGCAGAGCACAGGGACCACTTTCGGGGCCCCCTGCATGTTCCCGGAGGCACCTCCTGAAGAGCCATCCCACCGTCCACGCCACTCACAGGCGCGCAAGCCCCTGAGACTCAGTTCAGAAGTCCTCCTGTCTTACCTGTGTGTGCTGCTGCTTTTCTGTGGAGGGGACTCATCAGCTCCTGCTTGGCAGCTGTGCTAATAACGAGCTGCCAGCCACTCGCAACACTGTCTAGAATAGAACAGAACTAACGCACACTGGGTGCAGAGGGCGAGTATCTCAGGATTCAGCAACAACAGATGAAGGGTAGCCCAGAAGTCACCTCCCCTGAGGGGAAATTACGTAACAGGTATCTTGGACCCTGTCTGCCCTGAGTGGGAGAGAGGTTCCAGATGTGTGGAGAGAGGTGGCCAACATGATAAGAATATTTTCTAACGTTTCGTAATGAATATTTGTAAATAAAACTACATTTAGCTACAATGTGCCTTTTTTCCCTCTGCATTGTGATGTTGGGATACTCTGTATCTCTGAACCATCATAATTTATACCTGTCGTTAACTTTGAGACTTTTTAAAATAATAAACCAGCATTCTTATATCACTTTCCTAGGGCTGTTGTTAGCCAACAGAGTGGCTTAAACAGGACTTTAAAATTTTCAACAGATTCAGGGAGTACTAGTTGAATTCTATTACATGTGTATAATGTACGGTACTGAAGTTGGATTTTTGGTGTCCCTGTCACCTGATTAGCGTACACTGCACCCCACGGGTAACGTTCTTCCTCATTCCCCACCCACCTTCACCCTAGCTAAGCCATAACTTAGCTCCCACTTACACGTGAGAACAGGAGAGCTTATTTTTCTGTTCCTGAATTACTTCACTTAGGGTAACTCTCCCTGGTTTCCGAGTTCTTTCTGGGCAGTGCCCAAGGAATCTGCACACACCACACTTTCTTCATGCACTCACTGGTCTGTAAACCAAAGCTTGCATCTCACAGCTCTGCCGGCTGCAAGTCTGAGATGAGTGTCGGCAGGGTTGGGTTCCCCCGAAGTTCTCCAGTGAGGAGCTGTTTCCGGCCATTCTCCTCCACTGTCGTGGCCTCTGGCATTTGTTCCTTGACTTGTGGGTGGCATTTCCCCCGTGTCTTCACATGGCTCCCCCCTGTATGAGTCCGTGTCCAGATTGCCCCCTTTCCACAGGAGCCAGCTGTACTGGACCAGGATGCACCGTAATGACACAGGCACACACATTCAACCCAGCGCCCTCTCTCGTCACCAGCACGTCTCAGTGCTTATTCGCAGCACAGGCTTCTGCTGGGCTGACCTGCTGTGCAGCCTCTCCCTCACGTTGAAAGCCTTCCTGCCCAGTCTTCTCCAGCTGATACAGTCACATGATTTATCCTTTGAGGCCCCAGCCTGGCCTTATCTTGAAGGGGCACGAAGAGAATGTCCAGTGTGTCCCGTGCGGACGCAGTCGCCAGCCTTTGTGAGAAAGACATGTGGCTACTCCCAAAGGGGCTGGGGAAGTCATCCCTCTCTCCTGGTGTGCCCTCTCACCGGCACAGTTTCCGCACGAGACCTCGAGCACCCCTCCCCACGCCTTTCCTCTCTGAGTCACCACCCCAATCTCTCTCAACATTAGAACTTCTCTCTCCAAGTCCACACCCTGAAGACCTTGGAGTCTTCCTGGACTTGGACCTCTCGCACAAAATACTTGTTCAAACGTTCACCCTTGTCTTTCAGCCCCTTCTGATCCCCAAGTTATTCAAGGAGAATGGGGTTGGTGCCTTTGGAGGCCTTTTTTCCCTACAGTATCTGGAAGTTGGCTCTGCGTGCAGACAGCTGCACATCCCAGGAAGTGTTCCTGAAGCTTTGGGTGGTGGCCTGGAATTGACTCTGCCATTCAGGAAAGTTCCCATAGCAGCCAAGCCCTTAACTTTCCACAGGAAATCATGCAGGCTCCTTATTTGAAAGTTGTTACTTTCAGGAACACCTCAAGATGAACCTCCTGGGAGGCAAAAGTCTTCCCTCAAAATAGCTCCAAGTCTCCTGGTTCCAACTCCGATAGCCATTGTCCTATCGCAGTGATGGGCCTGTCATTTATAAAGAACACGTGGCCAAAAATTTCCAGCAGCAAATTGGCACATCCAGAGTTAGTTTTAAGGGCTTCGTGAATAGGGCAATTATTAGTGGGGCCTTGGTCCAGTTGAAAGGACACAGTCCTCAAAGTTACTAGGTTTGTTAGCCACAAGCCATTCTTCCCCTCAGCTAGGTGTTTCCCCCGCTTAGCCTGGCAGACTTCTCCTTAGGAACCATCAAGCTATTTCTCCTGCAAGCAACCTGCCCAGCTTCCCTCGTAAGCACACTCACTCCCTCAACCAGAGATGAGGAATTCTTTCCCCTAGTGAGTTCCCACAGCACTCTGGGAGGACCCAGGTGACACTCTTATGGGGCTGTTTTCACGGCTTTGTCTCCATAGCTGCCTCCAGATTGAGGACAGGACCCACCCTGCTTCGCTTCTGTCCCTGTGACCCTGGACAGGTCCTGGTGATCAGGATTATTTTGTTTACTTTAAATAAGCTGAGGGTTCCTTTGTCTCAAGGGTTAAGGCACTGTCGTAATATTATATTAGAGCACAGACAGGACTTCGGACCCAATGCAGACATGTCATAGTGATCAGCGCCAACAAAGGCCACAACGCTCAAGGCTCAGCCGTGTCACAGCATAGCCCAGGCAGCCTGGGGGCTGTCAGGAAGCAGACACGCACGACCTGGGGTGGAGAGTCAGCCTCAGGTCCAGCCAGCCTGCAAGGACAGGCAGATACAAAGTCAAGCGAAGGACATGAAGTGGCTTTAGAGTAGTGGTCCCCAAGTGTTAACATGCCTTTTCGAAGAATAACCGAAGGGGGCTGCCGTAGTGAAGATCGTCTATTTTCTCATCTGTCTTTGGCAAAATGAAAGTCTGGCCGCCCCGCAGTCAGGAAGCCTGCTGCAGAGGACGCGCTGTTCACTGGCACTCAGCTGCCCCTCCGCCTCCTGCCAGACAAACCAGCACCTGTGCTGTCTGGGTGGGCTCTCGGCCCCCAGGAGCACTCAGATTGCCTCTGCTGCAGAGACACGTAAGCAGGGGTGGAGCAGGCGCAGACTGGGGCTCTGTGAAGCTGGTGTGTGCCTCCAAGGACGGAGCTCCCGGCTGAGGACGCCCAGCTCCTGGGCCTTGCGCCCGCTCCACTAGTCAGGCTCTGCTTTTGTCATTTTTATGTACTGGGGCTCTGCTTAGGGCTTATTGTAAAGAAAAATTCTGCTGCTAGAACAAAAATTGAAAAAACAAACAAAAACCCTGAGAACTGTCCATCTGGCCTGAGCACTTCATTTTCTGGCTGAGGAAACAGACCCTGAGAGCCCGACAGCTGCAGGCAGGGGGAACACCTAGGCCAGAGCAGTCCCCACTATCATTGTCACTCTTCTGTCTCCACTCACACATCTGTGGCAACGTCAGCGTGCAGACGAGCTCACACTGCCTGCCCTGCGGGCGGTCTGGGACTCTCAGCCAGGTCTCAGGAACCTGGCAGTGACTCCCCCACTGACAGCTTGCCCAGATGTGCCAGGTGGGACTGGAAGGGTAAGGATAAAGATTTTGGATGCCATCTATTAATAAATCTTCACCTTCCAATTTCATCATGTTTTAATTGGACTCCCACAACACGTTGTATGGTTTTGATTCCACTAAACCCTAAACCTAGAAGTTCTTTTATGACAAGGAGAGGGGAAAGCACCTCCTTCAGGCAACGTGTGGAGTCTTGGGGCAGGGACACACTCGGAAGTGCATCACTTGCATGAAGACATAGGTGTCTGGGATTACGGGGTTTCCTCTCAGCTGTGCCTCATGCTCGCTGTAAGGCAGGGTGAGTGCTGAGGCGTCAGATGCTATCCGGTGTGCTGGCTTCACATGCCTTACTTGGTTCCCCAATAACCTTGAGACGGCTGGTATTATCATTATTACCAGTGTTCTGAGGAAAGACCGAAGGCTGTACAGAGACAGCCTGTGTCTGACAAGGGAGATGCAGGATTGGAATCTGAGTCCTTATGCCTCCAAAGCCCCCTCCCTCCTAAGGGGTAGGCAACCATGTCCCCCACGGCTGGCTGCTCCCAAGGCAATGGGGACTCCAACAGAGCAATCCCCCAAAGCTACCAGCTTGGCTGCCAGGACAGGGAAAGCTGCCTGTAGCCTGGCCTCCTTCAGTGTAGTTTACAGCCAGATGCCAATGGCTGAAGCCAACACCCGGGCCAAGTCCCCTGGCTGAGCACAGCTGCTGGGGTAAAGCTGCATTCCAGGCATTTAGGACCTAACCAAAACCCTCCAAAGACTCACATCTTTGCTTTACTTCTAAATTGCAGAGGCTTTTCCCTTTTGTCCTAACAAATTTGGAGGGAATCCCAGGCAGATTACAAGGAGCATGAGTGTGAACTCTGTCGTCTCGACAGCAGATCCAGCCGGGGTCTAGCCTGCCCACCTGCCTCCTCATTCTTTGCCTGTATTGGGCCATGTTACTGAAGAAACAATAGGAGCACTACCCTCCCCTCCTGCTGTACATCAGGCACCAGTCACAGGAGATCCCTGGATCTCTATGGCACGCACAGGAAGATCACGCCACCCTTACCTAGAAGCAGAGGTCCTGGAAGCAAGTCACACATGAGCAAAGCAGAGAGCTGGGTTTCACTCATCAGACGGCTGCTTCTTTCAGCTCAACTGAACCCCCAGACTCGTGTTCCACAGACCCTCGTGCTCCGAGAGCAGCAAGGGAGCATCTCCCAGCTGCATAGAGGTTGGGCAACAGGCCACCATGGAGGTCACAGTCACCTGTTCTGAGGCAGAACAGCCATCAGCAGAGAGCAGATTCTTCCAGCTGAGCAGAGCAAGGCAAACAGATAGATCGGAACTGCCATCATTGGACACCATTGTCTTGTCCCTGATGCTCTAAAAGTAGGGTCATCCCAGGGTGAACACTGTGAATGAGTGTCAAGGCTGGTCGTTACAGGACCCTGTGGCCTGTGTTGGCAGAAACAGACAGTGATAAGTCAGTGGCTTGGTGGGGCCCTACTCAAGAGTCAGTGAGTGAGCAAGCCTATGCTGGGTGAAATGAAAGAGGCTGAGAATCACAGAGGAAACCTCCCCCGATCGGACTGCAGTTTGTTCCTCCCCACGTACCCTCCTTCGCCAGCAGATTAAAAAATAGGGGCTGTCAGGCCACAGCACTGAGCTGCCTCCTCAACCTTTGGGATCCGGGAAACCTGAAGGCAGTGATAGTCAGACTTCACATTTCTACGTGCACAAACCAAGATCTACTTCTTCTTTTAGTAGGAGTTTAGAAAACAGATTTTTGTCAATAGTTTGCTATATGGGATTGATTGCTAGACAGATGGGAAGTAGTGAGAATGAGTCAGTCATTAATTATTAGCCTCTGTATTTTTCTCGATAGTTCTCCACATTTTACACGAATCTACTTCTCGGAGCCTCCCGGCAACCCTGCAAGGTGGGTCATTTTGTTGTCAGCCACGTTGCAGGTAGACAGACTGCGGCCCGAGGAAGCACAGACAGCAAACATGGGAGCTGGCCTCACACCTGCATCTGCTGCTCCACAACACCTGGTTCATCACTAAGTTCACACCAAAGGCTATGATCTAACAAAAAACACTTCCAAGAGCCGGCCCCCTGCCTGGCCGGCAGTGAACTGTCAGCGCGCCTTGCTGCCTGGACATACAACCTACTTGCTGGTAGTAACCATGATGGGAAGGATGGCTGAGGAGAGGGTTTGGTGGCGGCTGAGATGGGACTGACCGCACAGGGTGCTGTTTGGTTTCTGGGTGAAACTAGGTTCCTTTCGAGCAGAGAACAATGAATGACACGACGTCACAGCAGGTGCTGCTCAGTAGGGCCACCAGCATGGAAGCAGCCACGTGGCAGCTCTGAGTCAGGAGCCGATACTACAGTCTGGAGGCAGAATTTCTTCTTCCCCAGGAAATCCCAGTCTTTACTTTTAAGGATTACAACTGATTGAACAAGGCCCACCCACATGCATGAGGGAAATCTTAAAATCAAAATCTCCTTACCCACACGTGAAAGACCTTCACAGAAGTCGGTAGATGAGAGTTTGTCTACGTAACTGAGTGGTACAGACCAGCCACCTGACACGTGAAAGTCACCGTCACACCCCTGTGAATGCATCTGTGGCTTTCTAATGAGCTGTGTAGCCCAGGTGAGGAGCAGCTCTTTAAACTCAACTTTCCAGAACACGGCTGGGCCAAACTTTGGTTAACGTCTCTGTCTCGTCTCTCCTCTGCTGTGCACAGCTATGGACTCACTAAGTAGGCAGCTCTGGGCCGTGAGGTCCTGGGGTAGAGGAAAAGGAAGGTCATGGGAGTGAGCCTGGGAGGGGTGGCAGCCAGTTCTGACACTGCAGGCTGAGCTTGTCCCTCCATCTGACGCAGTGCTGAGGCAGCCACCCCTGCAGATGGATGTGGCTGTAAAAAGTAGCACCGCGGACTCATCCAGGAACCAGACAGCACTAGGTAAAAGAGCCGCAGTTTTCCCACAAGCGAAACTGCAGAGGCTCAGTGAAGGGGAGCCACGCCACGGAGGCGGACCCACGTCAGGCAGAAACAAACGTGTTAGTCCCTGGTTGGTTTCTCCGACTTCTCTTGCATGCAAATTTACACACAAAATCTTTATTTTCTTGTGCCTATTATACAGTTGATAGCCGGGTAACAACACCTGGATATGATAATTACTCAGGAAAAGAAGACTGGGAAGACAGATTCTGCAGTTCCAAACATGCCACTTCATGACAGAGCCCTGCGGGAGATGGTTGTCCTTTTAGAATTAGCACCAGTGGCCTGCCCTGGTGTCTCCCGGGACTGACAGTACTGGGGAAAGCTAATCAGGACAGAGCAGGTGCGGGGAGCTGGCCACATGCCCGGTCTGCCTTGTTGGTGCCTGTCATACGTGGTACTATGCACATGTGGGGTGAGAAGCCATGAAATGTGGTAGTGGTGGAAAGGAGGGCTGTACCTCGTACCCTGTCCCCCCACCAAACTGAGAATTAGCGTCCTCTCTACCTTGTCGAGGCAGCGTCGGGGGCTGCGTCTCTTCTGTCATCTCAGTCTCAGACACGGACCCTGAGACTCCCTCTCTGCACTGGACTTTTCTGACTGCCAGGAAGAGGGCAGCACTTCTGCCTTTACTTGCCCTGTCTTTGCATGAGAGGTGCCTTTTCCCTCATCTCCCCATAAAATACACAGCTCTGCACGTTGCACAATGAGCAGAGTTCCAGGGGGACCATTATGTGCAGCGGTGGAGAAAATAATCTCAACTCCATTTGCTCAGCGCTTACCCTACGTTAGGATGATGGTGAGTTCCCGCCTCACCTTACTCGGGTGACATTCACACCCTTGCCCACCAGTATGGCAGAAACACAGAAATTGTGGAGAAAAATACCAGGTGAAGTGGGAAAGCCTAATTAGAACTAATGACTTAAAATTCTTGGGTGTTAATTGCTGTGCACATTAGGTTTGGTGCTAAACATTTTACACGTATTCTTTCACTTCTAACAGGGAGCCTTCTGAGAGAAGAACCATCATTATCCTTATTCTCAAAAGAGGAAGCTGAGGCTCAGAGATGTAACTATTTTGCTTGGCAGAGCCAAATGCTAACCCAGGGCAGACAGACTCTCGCACCCTTAGTAGTTAAGTGTTTTCTTGTAAAAGTGTCTGCCTGGGGAACCCCATTTCCTAGTTACACATACATGGCTGCTGTCGTGGGGTGTTAGAGCAGCAACTAGGTTGTGAGAGAAAGCCTCTTCTCCTGCTTTAGCAATTCATCTTTTGGAAAATGATGAAAATTCATAATTTGAATATTTTAGACTCTGTGCCTAAAAGACTATGTCTTTTTGGAGTATAGGCCACGTTTATTGGAAACAGGACCTCCCTGATTTCCAAGCTGCAGTTTTCAAAGCTGGACTTCGCTTTGCGGTAATGACGCCAGTGCAGCCTGGTAGGCAGAGAAGGCACAGCCTCCTTCCTGGAGCCGAGCGGCTCCCCAGCAGGGGCGGAGCTGCCGGTCCCCCCAGAACAGGCCCATCATTTATAATACTGAATCAATAGCCGTGTACATTAATGCAATCAAGGGGTACAATGTGCTGGTTTTATCTACCATGTGAAATATTTTCATCAAACTGGTTAACATAGCCTTCACCTCATTTTCTAAGTTATTGTGTTAAGACATTTATATTCTACACTTAGCGTGTAAAATGCACCGTAGGTGTGTTCCCACCAATTACCCTCCCTACATCCTCCCCTATCCCCTCCCTCTCCTCTTTCCCTTTCTTCTTGGCTATAATTGGGTTATAGCCTTCATATGAAAGCTATAAATTGGTTTCATAGGTAGGGCTGAGTACATTGGATACTTTTTCTTCCATTCTTCAGATACTTTGCTAAGAAGAATGTATTCCAGCTCCATCCATGTAAACATGAAAAAGGTAAAGTCTCCATCTTTCTTTAAGGCTGCATAATATTCCATGGTGTACATATACTGCAATTTGTTTATTTTTTTTAAATTTATTTTTATTTTTTGCAGTTTTGGCCAGGGCTGGGCATGCACTGGCCACCCCTGGTATATGGGGCCGGTGCCCTACTCCTTGAGCCACAGGTGCTGCCCCAATAGCACAATTTATTAATCCGTTCATGGGTTGATGGGTACTTGGGCTTCTTCCATGACTTATCAATTATGAATTGGGCTGCAATGAACATTCTGGTGCAAATATCTTTGTTATAAAGTGATTTTTGGTCTTCTGGATATATACCTAATAGAGGAATTGAAGGATCAAATGGCAGGTCTAGTTTTAGATCCTAAGTGATCTCCAAACATCGTTCCAAAAGGAATGTATTAGTTTGCATTCCCACCAGCAGTGCAGAAGTGCTCCCTTTTCTCCACATCCATGCGAGCATCTCTGGTTTTGGGATTTGGGGATTCGGCTAATCTTACTGGAGTTAGATGATATCTCAAAGTGGTTTTGATTTGCATTTCTTTGATGATTAAGGACACAATAAGTAAAGCAAGCAGACAGCCCTCAGAATGGGAGAAGATATTTGCAGATTGTATCTCCAACAAAGGGTTAATAACCAGAATCCATAGAAAACTGAAACGTATTAGCAAGAAAAGAACAAGTGACCCCATCTCAGGGAGAGCAAGGGACTTGAAGAGAAACTTCTCCAAAGAAGACAGGAGCATGGCCTACAGACACTTAACATTTTATTGGGTCACTAATTACTGTTGAAACTCTTAGGAATTCTGGGGATAAGTGGTAAAGAGCACAGTGCACAGATTCAGAGTGAATATCTTCTCAGTCACCGTGATCACAGTGACTACGACGTGAGGAGAAAACGATAGGATACTTAAAATTACTATCACCAATTGCATTTGTAGGTGCAAACCCTTCTTCCATTCCATGACAGGAGACTAGAGGGTGGAGGTAGGGACAACTGAACTGAGCAATTGTGTCACAGAAAGCTGAAAGTTCAGCACTTGTCCTCCAAAGCCACATCAGAAAAATGGAAACAAGTGATTTAAGGAGAAGGAAAGAGAAGTTTATTAATTTGCTGGCAAATGAAGAGGCTGGTAGACTCCTGTCTGAAAAAATGCCAGTTGAATGTCTTCCCTCTGAACAAAAGCACAGAACTTGTAAAGGTCCTGATCAATCCCAGAATCCCAATTTGGCCTAAAGTAATCTTATGGCCTTTGCCTAGGTTCATCCCACCTTCAGGTAAAACAATCTTGTTTCCTCCACCAGGATTAATCCCATCTTTGTCTTTGGCTAGGACAATCTTTTGAGGCTAACATGATCTCATGACCGCTGCTCAGATGAGTCCCTTGAGTTGTATCTTGTGGCACAAAGAATAAGAGACATCCCCTGACCCTCCTGACCACTGACCCAAGACGGGGATATAGGTTTTAGTTTAAAAAAAAAAAAAAGAAAGAAGAAAAAGAAAAAAGGTAAGGGGATTCTGAAGAGGCAAAAAACATTTTTATACACATCCCCCCACCAGGTCATTCTCTATTACAATTGGGAGAGAATCCTCATTCTCCTGTGCTATCAGCTGTAGACCCTGTATAAAGGTTCTGTAAAACAGATATGACTGTAAAACAGATTTAAAGTATTTCTAACCATCATTCCCTCAGGGAACCCAGCAAAAGCACATGGGGAAAATTCTAAGCTTGATTTTGCATTTTGATTCTGTTTGCCCCATAAGTGCAATATCACTAAGTAGGGTCAAATACAGGTGATAACAGTTGTTATTATATGTTAGTAAGTATCTGGTTCCCCTCCCTCTGACACATTGTATTATACTCCTAGTTCCCCTTTGAAGTCAAACCATGTGACCTGCTTTAGCTAATACGTTGTGCAATGAGTCACTTCTAGGATGAAGTTTTATGAACAACATGAGATTCATTAAATCCCTTTGCTGCCTTGGCAATCATGACAGAGCCCCCATCACCTTCAATCCCTGAGTTGTGACAATGAACAAAGCCCCTCTCCCAACGTACGTTGGGGCAGGAGTGACAAGTGAAACTTTATAGTGTTAATCCATTGAGATTTGGGGGGCTGTTTGTTCCAACAGTCCCTTTTGACCTATGTAACTTTAGAAACCAAGGGTAAGTTGGAGGCTTGGGACCCTCTTTAGTCCTTGGTGATTTTGCTAATAATTGGTTGACGGTTTTAAATAACATCCCCAAATTCTTTGATACTCTTTTCTTTGAAAGATAGAGCTTGATGTTCCTCCTCTTGTGCATGACTATATGAGTAGCTCAACTTAGCGACTCACTTCTAGTGGGTAGGACAAGGCTAATGCCAGGTGTCTGAGTCCATTTAGGGTGCCTATAAAGGAATACCTGAGGCTGGGTAATTAGTTTAAAAAAAAAGAGAGAGATTCACTTGGCTCATGGTTCTGCAGGTCATACCAGAAGCATGGCATAGGATCTGCTTCAGGTGAGGCAGGAGGCAAAGAGAGCTGGCATGTGCAGAGAGCCCATGGTGAGGGAGGAAGCAAGAGAGAGGGAGAGAAAGCAGGTGCTGGGCTCTTTTAAACCACCAGCTCTCCAAGGAACTCATAGACTGAGAACTCATTACCGCAAGGAGGGCCCAAGACTTTCATGAGGGATCCACCCCCATGACCAAAATGCCTCCAATTACACCCCACTTCCAAAATTGGGATCAGATTTCAGCATGAAGTCTGGGGGGACAAATATCTACACTATAAGCACAGTGGTGTAAGATTGCTGAGGATACTTGATAGAAAGCTTTGGGTTCCTTCCTTGTTCACTCTCTGGAGAAAGTCTCTTACATATGAAGAGACTCAGGCAAACTATTGTGTGCTCAAGAGGTGAGCAAGTAAGGTCTCCTGCCAACATCATGTGAACACATAATGTTCATCAACTTGGAAATAGATCTTCCCTCACTGGCCAACATCTTGACTACAACATTATGAGAGACCCCAAGCTAAGTAATTTCTGAATTTCTTAGCAAAAGACACTATGAGATAATAAATGTTTGTCTTGTAGCAATAAATAACTGTCACAATGAGGAAAGAATTAGACCCAGAAAGTTCTGAATTAATATGGTACTTTTGGCATGCTGTTACTCCATGTTACCATGCTAATGAAAGTTTGTGAAGCTCTTTTCCCATAAGCCTCCACACCTAACCCAAATGAATATGAAATACGAGTTTTGAAAGCAATGGGTTTACTATGCAATAACAACTTTAAGACAAATCTCTTAATACCCTTTCCTAGACCTAAATATTTCTTTTACAGAAATTCTAAAATTATTGTCACCAATAACTTCAAAAACTAGGCTACCCAAGTAGTGAGGAGATTGTCTTTGACCCTTTCCCTGTGTCTCAATAGAAGCAAGTTTCTTAAGCACAGTGGATGTGGGCCATGAGAAGATTATCTTGTGTGACAGAGAAAATATGTAATTCTCACATTTATTTTATCATTTGTTAAGCTCCAGTAAAATACAGAATACTTTTTCAAGCAAGTAGCAAGTCTCAATATATACCTGTAATGTGATATAAGACCTCACCCTCTAAGAGTTTTACATGTAGTTGCAAAGATAAGACATGTGTGAAACAAATTAGAAAAATGCAAAATGAAATTGAAGTAGTGATAGTATTGTGGTAGAGAAAAAATAATTTTCTCTCAATGCGTTGCAACTCTTAGTTGGGAAAGATCCTTATAACAACAGACAGATCAACAAAGGAAAAAAATTTCAAATTGATTAACATGTATATAAATGGGAGATATCCAGAGTACATGAGTAAATTACAGGTGGTAGCTTTGAGTTCATATTTGAATATTATACTATCTTCAACTGAAACAAAGAAAAAAGGTGCTGTATTTTAAAATACCCTCTCCAAAATTTGTGTTGAACCTTATTCCCTAATGTGGCAGTACTGAGAGGTAGAGCCTTTAGTAGGTGTTTGGATCTTAAGGACAAAACCCTCATGAATGGATTAATCCATTCACAGATTGATAAATAAACTGGTAGCCCTTCCCTTCTAAGAAAAGAAAGAGAAACTTGAGTTAACACATTAACTTGTTTAGCCCCCTTGCCATAAGATGCTCTCTGCCCTGCTTCAGGACACCACAGAGAGTTCCTGTTAGCAAGAAGACGCTCTCCAGGGGCAGCCCCTTGATCTTGAACTTCTCAGCTTCCATAACTTTAAGAAAAAAAATTCCTGCTTTTCGGCCAGAGATGCCATCTTCCAGTAATTCACCAAAATGACAAACACAAAGGGAAAGAGGAGAGGCCCCCGTTACATGTTCTCTAGGCCTTTTAGAAAACATGGAGTTGTTCCTTTGCCCACATATATGCGAATCTACAAGAAAGGTGATATTGTAGACATCAAGGGAGTGTGTACTGTTCAAAAAGGCATGCCACACAAATGTCACCATGGCAAAACTGGAAGAGTCTACAATGTTACCCAGCATGCTGTTGGCATTGTTGTAAACAAACAAGTTAAGGGCAAGATCCTTGCCAAGAGGATTAATGTTC
>CAUYON010116819.1:0-12356 GCA_963573935.1 Arctocebus calabarensis
GTCTCCAGCCTCTGCCTCCCAAGTAGTTGGGACTACAGGCGCCCGCCACAATGTCTGGCTATTTTTTGGTTGCGGCCGTCATTGTTGTTTGGCAGGCCTGGGCTGGATTCGAACCCGCCAGCTCAGGTGTACGTGGCTGGCACATTAGCCCGTTGAGCCACAGGCGCCAAGCCTTCTGTCATTTCTTAAGAATACTCCACAGTATTTCCTGCAACCAAAAGGTAAATATAGCTAGCCCATAACTGAAACTTAACACTTTGTCTTGTATTTTTAGAACAATTCCCACTCTTTATAAGTTTGAGTATATCTTTCAAATGCACATTAATAAGTGTGTTATTTTCGGTCAGTTGTTACCCCAAATATTTATTTCATAGATCTTTCCTGTTACCCCTAACAATACCTTTTGATTTTATGGTAATATTTAAGAACCTTGCAGTTTTTCTCTTGAATGGCAGCTGCAAAAATCTTTAAGAGGACAAACTCATCCAAAAATATGGAAATAATTTGCATATTGGAAGCACATGTTTCTCATTTTTTAATTTTTTTTTTTTTGCACTGGACTGATTCACAGACTATCAATTGCCAGGATTGCTAGAGAAACTAGGACAAAAGAGAAAACAAGAACATATTTCTCAAGCAAATTTATTCATTGTTATTTTATAGAATGTTGTTAATTTGTAATTCTAGGCATTAAGTATGTTAAATCATGATTAATACTTAAAAGATGAGAATTTTAAGATTTAAAAGTGTACATGGAAAAAACTAATCAATTCTTCCTTTCAAAAGTGGTAATCAGATCTAATTCTTTTTTTTTATAAACTCTGTCTGTTGGTGTCTTTTTCTTATTCCCATTCTCTCTCTCTCTCACACACACACACAAACCCCTATCTCAGCAGCGAAGAAAGATTTCTAATGAGTAATGCTTATGCAATGAAGAGAAGCAATTATATAATAATTTAAAAGCAAATGATCTAGATTTTCCTTACTTGAGATACAGATTGATGAGCAGAAGGAAAAAAACACAGTTTTTGTGTTTGAGCATATTTGAGTATCCTATTTTTATGACATATTTCTAAAATAAATTGTAATGTTATATTCCTAGTAGCAAAGAAAGCATTCCCTTTAACAAAAGTTTTCTAAGTATAATTGTCCTCTCTTTGGGAAAAATTTCTGGGAGCAGAACTAACTGAGCCTCGCCCTGCCTTCCACGTGAATGAGTGTTCCACGTCCTATTCTGGGCAAATGAAAACTTGTGCTTAATAGTAAAGGCTTGTTCACTATACAGAGTGAAGTAGTCACATTTCCTACATATTTGTAACACGGAGTGACAAGGAATCTAAGAACCTGTGCTGGGTTTACCTAGAAAGAAAATATCCTTTTCTACTTCCCTTACCCTTATTAATGTGGTGTTAGAACAACAGTCATCTAACTAAAAATAATCATTTTAGATTCAAAATTGAAAAATGTAAGGGTTTCTGTTTATAAAATGGATCTTTTCTCTGAGTGAGAATCACTAATAAATTAATGTCACCGAGCTGTGAAGTGTGTGGGTGTTGGTTTTAACTTGCGTTTTTCTGGTCTTTTTTCAGCTTGTATTAAAAATAGATGACATATTTGAATCGAAGAGAGGGAAGAAGAGGGTGAAGTTACAGCCTTATACTGGAAAGGAAGTAGTACCTTCTGCAAAAGGTAAGAATTATATTTTTTTAATTTCAAAATATTAAGGGGGTGTAAGTATTTCTGTTGCATGCATACTTTTCAAAAGGCTTAAATCAGGGCTTTTAATGTGCCCATCACCAGAATAATGTTCATTGTACTCCATAGGTAAGTTTTTATCCATGAACCTCTTCCTACCCTGCCCCCGTCTTAGTTTCTAATGTCCTTTACTTCTCTTTGTGCCTACCTGTTTAGCTCCCAGTCACTATTCATGAGTACATGTGGTGTTTGTTCTTCCAAAGAATTATATTCTGTTCCATCCATCTGTAGCTGTCAGTGTATAAGGGGAGAATCATTATATAACTTAATATTTGATGTGCATTATAATTTTGGTTTACTTTCCTGTCCAGCCGACTTAAGTATAAACTTCTTTAGGATAAGGGACAATTTTTCAAATCCCTTTTATTTAATTCTGTGCCAGGTAATAACTATTGGATGAATAAATATATGAAAAAATAATTATAACGATACTAATTTTTATAGGCAGATTGAATCATTATTTTGTAGTCCTACTTTGTTTCATAGTGATTTGTCAGTATGGACTCTTTCTGTGAGAAATGAAAACATTATAGACTGGGCGAAGTGGCTCACGCCTGTAATCCTAGCACTCGAGAAGCCAAGGCGGATAGATCACCTGAGCTCAGGAGTTCAGACCAGCTGAGCAAGAGCCAGACCCTGGTCTCTACTAGAAATAGAAAAACTAACCAGGCATCATGGCAGGTACCTAAAGTCCCAGCTACTTGGGAGGCTAAGGCAAGAGAATCACTTAAGCCCAAGAGTTGGAGGTTGCTGTGAGCTGTAACGCCATGGCACTCTACTGAGAGTGACAAAGTGAGATTCTGTCTCAAAAAAAAAAAAAAAAGCTTAGCTAATGTATTTCAGAGCTCTTGTAGTATGTGTATCAACACATATAAATCCACATAGCTGTACTTACGTACAGCAGATATAAAATAATTTTATTCAGCTAGTAGATATTTTGGTTGTTTCTACCATTTTATTTAGTCTGTGGATATTTAAGGGGGGGTATGTTTGTTTGTACATACATATTTTCAAATAGTGCTGCAAGATGCTTCTTTTTACTTATATTTCTGTATATTTGTAAGAATATATCTGTAGAATAAGTTTCTAGCAGTGGACCTACTTGAGCAAAGAACATATGTATTTTTAAAAAAAATTTTTTTTAAGACAGAGTCTCATTTTGTCCCCTCAGTAGAGTGCAGTCACATCACAGCTCACAGCAACCTCAAACTCTTGTGCTGTATTTTTCTTCTTGATTTGTAACAGTTATTTGAATATTAAGAAACTTAGCCTTGTACCTGCAATGTGCTTACAAATATTTTCTCAGTTTATTCACTTTTGAGTTTACTAATTATTTTTTATTAGATATAATTTTACATAACCAAATTTATACATGTTTTCATTTATGACTTCTGGGCTTTTTTTTCCTGATACATTTATAGATTTTTCCCTTTCTTTGCACTTTTCTTTTTTTTTAATTTTTATTAAATCATAATTGTGTACATTAGTGCAATCATGGGGCACAATGTGCTGACTTCATATACAATCTGAAATATTTTCATCAAACTGTTTAACTTAGCCTTCATGGCATTTTCTTAATCACTATATGAAGACATTTGTATTCTGCAGTGAATCTTTGCACTTTTCTTAATTTGCTTTAACTTCTCAGACAATCTAGAAAGTTTTCATTCATGTATTCAAAAAGCTTTTTTTCTTTTATAAATTGTCTTTGTGCTCAAAATTGTGGTATAAAACACTCCCTTGTGAAAACACCATAGCCCCTTACCCTCAAAATACTTAAAATGTGATTGGGGAAAATAAGAACAATTTAAAGCAATTGGAATACTATAAGAATTCAGAGTAAAAGAAAGATAAATATAGGCTTAGAGGCACTGTAGATGATCTAGACTTAATTATTTGGTAATATCTTTCCTAGTACCCACATTTTCCTATTATTCTAAATTCGTAGTCTGGCTGGTGTTTGTATTTCTGTTTAGCCTGCTTGGTGATCTACTTTTGACACTTTATTGGGAAATACGAATGCAGACAAAGATGTGGATATGGAAATAGAATCCACTCTGACCTAGACTTCTTTTTTTTGAGACAAAGCCTCAAGCTGTCACCTTGGATAGAGTGCGGTGGCATCACAGCTCACAGCAACCTCCAACTTCTGGGCTCAGGCGAGTCTCCTGCCTCTGCCTCCCAAGTAGCTGGGACTACAGGCGCCCACCACAACACCTGGCCATTTTTTGGTTGCAGCCATCATTGTTGTTTGGTGGGCCCAGGCTGGATTTGAACCCGCCAGCTCAGGTGTACATGGCTGGCGCCTTAGCCCCTTGAGCCACAGGCGCCGAACCTGACCTAGACTTCTTAAACTTAGTCTGAAGTTCCAGTCTGAGCAAGAGCGAGACCACGTTGCTACTAAAAATAGAGAAACTGAGGCAAGAGGATCGCTTGAGACCAAGAGTTGGAGGCTACTGTGAGCTGTGACACCACAGCACTCCACCCTGGGCAACAGCTTGAAACTCTGTCTCAAAAAAAAAAAAGAAAAATTAGTCTGAAGTGCTGTTAACTCTAGAATCAGGGTTGGAGGAAGAACTGAGGTCTGAGGTAGGGATCAGAAAAGATGTAATAGAGTGGTTTCTTCTTTGAGCCCTCTGTTTTCTTTCTGTAATGTCCTAAACTGATATAACTAAGTGGTTTGGAGAAAGGCTCAGCCTCTTTAGTCTTCCTTACTCCAAATACGCAGGTCTGTGGGCTTTTACATTGTTCTCATGCTCACATGCTTCCTCCTGTTGGACAATACAAATGGAAACTCCTTCTCTCTTTTCAGGTGAAACTAGTGGCAATGAGAGTGATGCCGAGTATCTGCCAAAGAGTGAGTGAGTCACTGGGCTGCTTCCCTCCCAGTGATGCCCATGCTGTTAGGTGGAGCCGCACTTACTTTGTGATTGACCATCTTTTTCCCCACATGGTGTTCAGTTCTGTTGGTGATTTCTTCATTTTCAGAACCTGAGATATTTGGGGAACTAAAAAGTACACTGTCAAGATGTTTGACAGCATTAAAAATCTCCCGTAGTAGAGTGAGACAAACGAGCACGGTTCTTAGGATGGAATGTTCTTAGGGGAGCGGCACAGAGCTACATGTCCAGACATACACACAGCAGTTTCCCGACAGCCAAACAGGGCGTGAATCATCTCTGAGACAAACACTGGCATTAAATATCTGGCTTTTCATAGTCACTAAAGTATCATTATTCAGGTAACTTTGATATCTCTTATATTTAGAAAAAAAACATTTATCTGTTTCTCATTCATAGGCATTTGTATTCGAAATTATTGTATTGTTTACTTTCTGTTAGAATATTGACTGTACCTTGTGCAGTGCCTATGGCTCAGTGAGTAGGGAACCGGCCCCATATACCGAGGGTAGTGGGTTCAAACCCTGCCCCAACCAAACTGCAACAAAAAAATAGCCAGGTGTTGCGACGGGCGCCTGTAGTCCCAGCTACTCGGGAGGCTGAGGCAAGAGAATCGCCTAAGCCCAAGAGCTTGGAGGTTGCTGTGAATGGTGACGCCACAGCATTCTACCAAGTCAAAAAGAATATTGACTGTACCATACATTTCTGCCTATCTTTGTCCAAGCACTTCATGGTACCCTGCGTCCTTTATTTAATGAATCATCACAGGGCAGCGCCTGTGGCTCATCAAGTAGGGTACCGGCTCCATATACCAAAGGTGGCTTCAGCTGAACTGCAAAAAACAGAAAAATAGCCGGGTGTTGTGGCAGGTGCCTGTAGTCCCAGCTACTCAGGAGGCTGAGGCAAGAGAATGGCCTAACCTGGAGGTTGCCATGAGCTGTGTGATGCCATAGCACTCTACTGAGGGCAATAAAGCGAAACTCTTGTTTCTACAAAAAAAAAAAGAATTATCACGGCCAAGTTACTTAGTTTCTGTTTAACTGACTGACATACCTAAGCATGGAAAAAGGCATGACTTTTAAAAGCTGAGTGCAGAGTAATTCCAAGTCTGACAGTCTAATCTTTTTATTTTATTTTTTTGAGACAGAAGTCTCACTTTGTCACCGTGGCGTCATAGCTCACAGCAACTTCAGACTCCTGGGTTCAAGGGATTCTCTTGCCTTAGCTCCTAAGTTAGCTGGGACTATAGGCGCCTGCCACAATACCTGGCTATTTCTAGAGATGAGGTCTCAAACGGGTGAGCTCAGGCAATCCACCCGCCTCAGCCTCCCAGAGTGCTGGGATTACAGGTGTGAGCCACCTCGCCCGGCCTTGACACTCTAATCTTATGATTAATAGTCTTATGCTTCCTCCTCTGGCCTGAAATGATTCAAGTCCAGTATTTGATTCTGTAGCCTGATTGAAGGTGAAACTTAAATCATCATCAGATTCAACCTAGATGTGTAAAGATGACTAATTTAGTGCTGTTGCTACTGAGAAACAGGCCCTGAAATTTTTTTTTTTTTTTTTTGAGACAGAGTCTCACTCTGTTGCCTGGGCTAGAGTACAGTGGTGTCAGCCCAGCTCACAGCAACCTCAAATTCCTGGGCTCAGGTGATTGTCCTACCTCAGCCTCTCACCACAATGCCTGGCTAGTTTTTCTATTTTTAGTAGAGATGGGTCTCACTTTGCTCAGGCTGGGAACTCAGCCCTTTGAGTAAGTAAAGCTTTACCTAGAGTATGTAGTTTTGGGGAGCCACTCATAGGTGTATTTTTTTAAGTGCTCTTAATAGTCTGATCAATAAGGTAATTTCTTTCCTGCCAGAATGCATCATATCTCAAAAAGAAAAGAAAAGTAGCGGATGAGCTACTTTGAGATGTGCGTTATCAGTGGTTCCCATCTCTGGGACACTTAGACTCTTTTTTTTCTTTAAGTACACAATTTCCTCTAGTAGGGATTATCACCAAATTTTCAGAATTTAGAGGTAACTGAAAAGCCAGGTTAGATGCTACTCAGTTTTGATTGGTATTAGTATGGCTTTTTTTTTTTTTTGAGACAGAGCCTCAAGCTGTCACCCTGGATAGAGTGCTGTGGCATCACAGCTCATAGCAACCTCCAAATCCTGGGCTCAAGCGAGTCTCTTGCCTCCGCCTCCCAAGTAGCAGGGACTACAGGCACCCACCACAACGCCCAGCCATTTTTTGATTGTAGCCGTCATTGTTGTTTGGTGGGCCCTGGCTGGATTTGAACCCGCCAGCTCAGGTGTATGTGGCTGGCGCGTTAGCCCGTTGAACCACAGGCACCGAGCCTAGTATGGCCTTTTAAATGGTATGCTTTCATAATTTTATTTTTTTGAGGAATGGTCTATAAATAGATGTCTTCTGGCCCCTCTATAAATAGATGTCTTCTGGCCGGGGGCAGTAGCTCACACCTGTAATTCTAGCACTCTGGGAGGCTGAGGTGGGTGGATTGCTTGAGCTCAGGAGTTCGAGACCAGCCTGAGCAAGAGCAAGACCCTATGTCTAAAAAAAATAGCCAGGCATTGTGCTGAGTGCCTATAGTCCCAGCTACTTGGGAGGCTGAGGCAAGAGGATTGCTTGAGCCGTAGAGTTTGAGGTTGCTGTGAGCCATAGCACTCTACCAATGATGACAAAGTGAAATTGTCTCAAAAGAAAAAATAGATGTCATTTTTCCTCTTGATATTTATTGATATAATTATATATTTGTTATCTTGAGGAGAAGGAAAAAAAAGGACAGAAGATAATTTTTGTTTTAATGTTTTGAATTCATCCCTTTCTGCACTTATTCTCTGTAGGCTTCAATTCTTTTATCAGCTGTCCCCAACTCCACCCCTTGATTTCCTGGAATTCCTGGCAGCAGCATCGATTGTCTGTCAATCCAGTGCATGTTCCTGACGTTTTCCATGTGTCCTGGTGTGATTCCGTGAAAGATTTGTTGAGCTATGCATAGAGGGTTGATTGGGACATGACATGTTAGTCTCACCACTGACCAGAGGTAGAGGGCGCCTCTGAGCACTTATCCCCCAGGTGTGTCATAGCCTTAACAGGTATGTCTGTGTGGCAGACATGGTTAGTCAGCATTCACTCGGCAAGACTGTATTAGTTCTGTATGGGTCATGGCCCATAGGTGCTAGAGCAGCGGTTCTCAACTTATAGGTCACGACCCCTTTGTAACAATGAAAATATATCCTGCATATCAGATATTTACATTACGATTCATAACAGTAGTAAAATTATAGTTATGAAGTAGCAATGAAAATAACTTTATGGGGCTCAGCACCTGTGGCTCAACAGGCTGAGGCACCAGCCACGTACACCTGAGCTGGTGGGTTCGAATGCAGCCTGGGCCCGCCAAACGATGATGGCTCCAACCAAAAAATGGCCAGGCGTTGTGGCGGGCACCTGTAGTCCCAGCTACTTGGGAGGTGGAGGCAAGAGACTCGCTTGAGCCCAGGAATTGGAGGTTGCTGTGAGCTGTGATGCGACAGCACTCTATCCAGGGTGACAGCTTGAGGCTCTGTCTCAAAAAGAAAAAAGAAAAGAACTTTATGGTTGGGGGCCACCACAACATGAGGAACTGTATTCAAGGGTCGCAGCAGTAGGAGGCATTAGGAAAGTTGAGATCCACTGGGCCAGAGGAACGATAGGGCTACAGAGAGAAAACATTGCTCTATGCTTCCATTACAGATCGCCACAAGCGCTTGGCACAACTGCAGCAGTCTTCCAAGAGGAATCCTCACTACCAGACCTTGGAGCGGGATCTCATTGAATTACAGGAGCAGCAGCTATTTGAACTTTTTGTGGTGGTGTCTCTGCAGAAGAAA
Organism: Arctocebus calabarensis; assembly: GCA_963573935.1. Lineage (NCBI taxonomy): Eukaryota > Metazoa > Chordata > Mammalia > Primates > Lorisidae > Arctocebus > Arctocebus calabarensis. The sequence goes on from CAUYON010116819.1 coordinate 8,540, forward strand.
CCATCAGGAATAAGCTACATTCCCCAGGTCATACAGCAATTCCCTAGCAAGGTAAATTCCAGGAGGCCCGGGGGCATTCAGGAACGTTCCTGTGTCTCCGTGTGTCTTTATTTCCTATCTTCCTGTTTATTGTTATCTCAACCAGCTTTCACTAATACTGTACTTGGGATAGGATCTCGTGAGTAACTTGGATGACATGTTAGGCATAAGCTGCAACCAAGGGAGAAAAACAGAACAAGTTCATTCTCCAAGTCAGTTTTTTATTTTTGGCTCTGCCATTTAATAATCTCCAACAAGTTATAGAGCCTCAATTTTTTCATCTTTGAGGAGGAGAGTAATAAATGTGGAAGGCCAGACATGGAGGTTCATACCTATAATCTCAGCACTTTGGCATGGCAAAGGGGGAGGATCACATGAGGACAGGGGTTCAGACTAGCTTGGGCAACATAGCAAGACCCCTGTCTCTCCATAAACAAATGAGTTAATGAATGTATGAATAAATAATTTATTTCGGCCAGGCATGGTGGTACATGCCTGTAGTCCTAGCTACACAGGAGGCCGAGACAGGAAGATCACTTAGGCCTAGGGGTTCAAGGCTGTGTGAGCTATGAAAACACCAGGGTATTCCAACCTGGGTGCCAGCAAGACCCTATCTCAAAAACAAAAAAAAAGGTATTAATTCTAGGTTCAGGAGTAGGTCTAAAAAAATAAAAGATATGGTTGAATAAGGTAGTAGCAGTTTAGAGGGTGGCATGTGCCACTTGTTAGTTCTGTGACCTCAGTTTCTTCATTCATAAAATGGGGGTAATCATAATAGTGTCCACCCCTTTGAATCATAGTGAGGATTAAATGAGCTAATTTGTGTAAAAATACTTGGAACAGTATCTGACATGTACTAAGTTCTATATTGTATTAACCATTATTAGTAAATTTAATGAGATTATGTATATTAATGCAGTTTCTGGCATAGTATGCACTTAATAAATGATAGCTATTATTATTATTATTGGGGCTTGGCACCCATAGCACAGTGGTTACAGCACCAGCCAAGGCTGACAGGTTCGAACCGGGCCTAGGCCAGCTAAACAACAACAACGCAACAAAAAATAGCTGGGCGTTGTTGCAGGCGCCTGTAGTTCCAGCTGCTTGGGAGGCTGAGGCAAGAGAATCACTTCAGCCCAAGAGTTTGAGGTTGCTGTGAGCTGTGACACCATGGCACATACTGAGGGTGACATAGTGAGACTCTCTGTAAAAAAAAAACCAAAAAACAATATTACTTGGTTTGCTCTACCTTTTTATAAAAATCATTTATTCAGGGTGGCACCTGTGGCTCAAAGGAGTAGGGCGCCAGCCCCATATGCCGGAGGTAGTGGGTTCAAACCCAGCCCTGGCCAAAAAACGCAAAAAAAAGAAATAATAATCATGGCTCAGCGCCTGTGGCTCAAGCGGCTAAGGCGCCAGCCACGTACACCAGAGCTGGCGGGTTCGAATCCAGCCTGGGCGCCAAACAACAATGACGGCTGTAACCAAAAAATGGCTGGGCGTTGTGGCCGGCACCTGTAGTCCCAGCTACTTGGGAGGCGGAGGCAGGAGACTCGCTTGAGCCCAGGAATTGGAGGTTGCTGTGAGCTGTGATGCCACAGCACTCTATCCAGGGTGACAGCTTGAGGAGGCTCTGTCTCAAAAAAAAAAAATTATCATCATTCATTCAGTCAATGTTTTTTTTTTTTTTTTGGCGACAGAGTCTTACTCTGTCAACCTGGGTAGAGTGCTGTGACAGCATAGCTCACAGCAACCTCAAACTCTTGGGCTCAAGTGATCCTCTTGCCTGAACCTCCCGAGTAGCTGGGACTACAGGAGCCTGCCACAACACCCAGCTAGTTTTTCTGTTTTTAGTAGAGATGGGGTCTCACTCTCGTGCAGGCTGCTCTCCAACTCCAGCAATTCACTCATCTCAGGCTTCCGGAGTGCTAGGATTACAGGCATGGCCACCGCACCCAGCCAAAGAGCCCCAACTTTAAAAAATAAAATTTTTCTTACAAAGCTGTCCATTTGCCTTTTCCTGAGAAATGGGAAAGACTGCCAACACTTGGCCCACATCCCGAAGGGCAGGAATTGGCTGCAGCTGAGTAAGGAACGGGACTTCTCGGCAGGTACCAGTGCAGTTGCATAAGGTCCCTCCGTCCCCTGCTTAGGAGGACCCTGCACTTAGGGTTTAATGCTCTGTGAGCGCCATCTGGAAATGCTTCATAATTTTTTCTTTGCGTTTCTGCTTTATAAGTGAAGTCGGATGGGGAAATTGGACATGTGCCAAGGTCTTAAAGTCACAGTTGATGCATCAAGTCGTCTCTTGCCAACAGCCTACCATGGGTTCTCTAGTTGTCCTGTTCCCTACGGCACGGTTCCACAGGGCTTCCTTTCTACTCTCTCTCAGTGACTGCTGCCACCTTCTTCTCTTCCTTCCTGGGGCTTGGGCACACGCACGGGTGGGGGGCTGCACCAGGCATGCACTGCGCTGCACATATGGGGCCCCCCTCCCTGCCCTGGGCTGCGAGCACCACTTGTATCCAGTGGGTGACTTGGTGGAGGCAGCCTCTCCACCCTCCCCAGTCCCAGTTACCCCACTTTGTGCAAGTTGCTGCAAATCCTTAGGGCCTCCCCAGCTGCAATGAGTTGGAACAGAACCCCATAGAAAGGGCAGAGGCCTGGCACAATTTCCCTACTCCCGCTGGGGACAGAGTCTCAGTTCTGTAGCTGCCTGGAGAGGAAAACCAGCGGCTGGTGGGACACTTGTGTACCAGATTACAGGCCAGAGCCCCAGGCTCTCGTCCCCCAGGATCCTCATGCCTGAGGGAGTGTGACATTAAATAGCAAATAAAAACTCCATTATAGGTCGGAACCACAGAAAAAAGGGAAATTTTTCTTTCTTTCTTTCTTTTTTTTTTTTTTTTTGTATTTTACATTTAATTTTTCTTGCTTTTTGAACAAGGAGCCCCAGATTTTCATTTTGTGCCTTGTCCTAGTAAGGAGTGGTCCCTTTAAAAAGGGATATTTACTCACTTTCCAACCTATTACTTGACTACTTCTCTCCTCTAGTTCTCTATCCTCTTCACCATTTCAGGATTTGAGTTTATAACCCCGAGGTACATGTTTCACTAAAAAAAGCAGTGAAGCACAATTGTATGGAAGAGCCACTTTCTGCATGGATTTTTTTTTTTTTTTTTTTTTTGAGACAGTCTCATTTTGTCACTCTTGGTAGAGTACCATGGCATCACAGCTCACAGCGACCTCTGAAAGTCTGGGGCTTGAGTGATGCTCTTGCCTCAGCTTTCCGAGTAGCTGGGACTACAAGTGACTGCCACAATGCCCGGCTAGTTTTTCTTTCTTTTTTTTTTTTGAGACAGAGTTCCACTATGCCGCCGTTAGTAGAGTGCTATGACGTCACAGCTCACAGCAACCTCCAGCTCCTGGGCTTAAGCGATTCTCTTGCCTCAGCCTCCCAAGTAGCTGGGACTACAGGCGCCTGCCACAAAGCCTGGCTATTTTTTGGTTGTAGTTGTCATTGTTTGGCGGGCCCAGGCTGGATTCAAACCAACCAGCTCTGGGGTATGTGGCTGGCGCCTTAGCTGCTTGAGATACAGGCACCAAGCCTTGTGTTGTCTTTAGAGAAGATTCTATTCATCTCTCTTCCCCATTGATGTATGGGATTGTTGGTTTTTTTCTTGTAGATTAATTGAAGTTCTGTGTAGATCCTGGTTATTAAACTTTTGTCAGATTCAAAATGCGCAAATATCCTTTCCCATTGGGTAGGTTGTCT
>CAUYON010116822.1:0-14014 GCA_963573935.1 Arctocebus calabarensis
AATTATAGAACAGATCAATAAATCAAAAAATTTGTTTTTTGAAAGGTCAATAAGATAGATAAATCTTTGGCTAACTTAACCAAGAAAAAAAGAGTAAAATCTCTAATTTCTTCAATCAGAAATGGTAAAGACGAAATAATAACAAACCCCTCAGAAATCAAAAAAATCCTCAATGAATACTACAAGAAACTGTACTCTCAGAAATATGAAAATCTGAAGGAAATTGACCAATACATGGAAGCACACCACCTACCAAGACTTACCCAGAACCAAGTGGAAATGTTAAACAGGCCTATATCAAGTTCTGAAATAGCATCAACAATACAAAATCTCCCTAAAAAGAAAAGCCGGGAACCAGATGGCTTCACGTCAGAATTCTATCAAACCTTTAAGGATGAACTAGTACCTATATTCCTAAACTTCTTCCAACATATAAAAAAAGTAGGAATACCACCCAATACATTCTATGAAGCAATCATCACCTTGATGCCTAAACCAGGGAAAGACCCAACAAGAAAAGAAAATTATAGACCAATATCACTAATGAATATTGATGCAAACATATTCAATAAGATCCTAACAAACAGAATCCAGCAACACATCAAACAAATTATACATCATGACCAAGTGGGCTTTATCCCAGGATCTCAAGGATGGTTCAATATACGTAAATCTATAAATGTAATTTGGCACATAAACAAATTAAAAAATAAAGACTATATAATTCTCTCAATGGATGCAGAAAAAACGTTTTTTTTTATTGAATCATAGCTGTGTACAATAATTCAATCATGGGGTACAGTGTGTGGACTTCACATACAATCTGAGATATTTTCATGAACCTGATTGACATAACATTCATGAGATTTTCTCATTGACTATGTGAAAACATTTTTTATCTGTATTTAGAAGTTTTCTCCTGACCGTTCAAATATGGACCATAAGTGTGATCTCACCCTTTATCCTCTCTCACCCCTCCCTCTCGCTCCCCTTACATCCCTCTCCCTTTTCCCCGTATTTTTGTGCAATAATTGGGTTGTAGCCTTCACTTGAAAGATATAAATTTGCTTAATATTAGGGGTGAATACAATGGATACTTTTTCTTCCATTCTAGAGATACTTTGCTAAGGAGAACATGTTCCAGTTCCATCCGTGTAAATATGAAATAGGATAAGTCACCATCTTTCTTTAAGGCTGCATAATATTCCATGGTATACATGTACCACAGTTTATTAATCCATTCATGGATCGATGGGCTCTTGGGCTTCTTCCACGACTTAGCAATTATGAATTGGGCTGCAATAAACAATCTGGTACAGATCTCTTTATTGTAATGTGATTTTTGGTCATCTGGGTATATACCAAGTAAAGGAATTATAGGGTCAAAAGGCAAATCTATATTTAGATCTCTGAGTATTCTCCAAACGTCTTTCCAAAACAGATGCATTAGTTTGCATTCCCACCAGCAATGTAGAAGTGTTCCCTTTTCTCCACATCCACGCCAACATCTCTGGTTTTGGGATTTCATCATGTGGGCTAATCTTACTTAGACTGTACTGTAAATTGATAGTGATCAAAACAGCATGGTACTGGCATAAAAACAGAGAGGTAGATATTTGGAACAGAATAGAGAACCTAGAGATAAACCCAACTACTTACCGCTATTTGATCTTTGACAAGCCAATTAAAAACATTCTGTGGGGAAAAAGCTCCCTATTTAACAAATGGTGCTGGGAAACCTGGCTGGCGACCTGTACAAGTCTGAAATTGAATCCACACCTTTCACCACTAATGAAGTTAGACTCACAATGGATTAAAGATTTAAACTTAAGACATGAAACTATAAAAATACTAGAAGAAAAAGGTTTTGACAATATCAAGCATCCCTTCATGATTAGAACACTTAAAAAAAATTGGTATAGAAGGGACATTTCTTAAACTATTAGAGGCCATCTATAGCAAACCTACAGACAATATCATATTGAATGGAGTTAAATTGAAGTCATTTCCACTTAGATCAGGAACCAGGCAAGGTTGCCCATTATCTCCTCTGCTCTTCAACATTGTAATGGAAGTTTTAGCCACCTGTACGAGGTTGAAACTGAACCCAAACCTCTCAACATTAACTCAGATAGACTCTCACTGGATTTAAAACTTAAATTTAAGACATGAAACTATAAAAATTCTAGAAGAAAGTGAAGGGAAAACTCTTTAAGGAATCAGCTTGGGTGAATATTTTTTGCAGAGGACTCCCCAGGCAATTGAAGCAGTATCAAAGATACACTACTGGTACCTGATCAAATTAAAAGGCTTCTGTACAGCCAAGAATATGGTAAATTTACAAAGCAGACATCCCTCAGAATGGGAGAAAATATTTGCAGGTTATGCCTCTGACAAAGGTGTAATAATCAGAATCCACAGACAACTCAAACGTATTAATAAGAAAAGAACAAGTGATCCCATCTCAGGATGGGCAAAAGACTTGAAGAGAGACTTCTCTAAAGAATACAGGCCTACAGCCTACAGACACATGAAAACATGCTCACCATCCTTAATCATCAGAGAAATGCAAATCAAAAGTACTTTGAGATATCACCTAACTCCAGTAAGATTAGCCCACATAACCAAATCCCCAAACTAGAGATGTTGGCGTGGATGTGGAGGAAAGGAAACACTTCTACACTGCTGGTGGGAATGCACACTAGTACGTTCCTTTTGGAAGGATGTTTGGAGAGTACTTAGATATCTAAAAATTGACCTGCCATTTGATCCTATAATTCCTTTACTAGGTATATATCCAGAAGACCAAAAATCACATTATAACAAAGACATATGTACCAGAATGTTCATTGCAGCCCTATTCATAATTGCTAAGTCATGGAAGAAACCTAAGTGCCCATTGATCCACGAATGGATTAATAAATTGTGGTACATGTATACCATGGAATATTACACAACCTTAAAGAAAGATGGAGACTTTACCTCTTTCATGTTTACATGGATGGAGCTCGAACATATTCTTTTTAGCAAAGTATCTCAAGAATGGAAGGAAAACTATCCAATGTACTCAGCCCTACTATGAAGCTAATTTATAGCTGTTGTATGAATGGTATAACCCAACTATAACACAAGAATATAGGGAAAGGGGCAAGGGGAGGGAGGGGACAGGGGAGGGTGGGGTGGAGGGAGGGTAATTGGTGGGGCCACACCTACGGTGCATCTTAAAAGAGTACAGGTGAACTTTGCTAAATGCAGAATACAAGTGTCTTCATATAATAATGGAGAAATTGCCAGGAAGGCTATGTTAATCAGTTTGATGAAAATAGTTAAGCTTGTATATGAAACTAGTACATTGTACCCCTTGATTACACTATTGTACACAGCTATGATTTATTGATAAGGATAATAAAAAAATGTGTATACTACCTAAAGCAATGTACAGATTTAATGCAATCCCTATTAAAGCACCTGTGTCATGCTTTATAGAACTGGAAAAATTTGCACTTCGTTTTATATGGTAACAGAAAAAACCTTGAATACCCAAGACATTACTCAGAAATAAAAAGAAATCAGGAGAAACCACGCCTCCAGACTTCAGACTATACTATAAATCGATAGTGATCAAAACAGCATGGTACTAGCAAAAAAATAGAGAGGTAGATATATTAAATAGAATTGATGACCCAGAGGTGAACCCAGACACTTACCATCATATCATTTTTGATAAGCCTATCAACAAATATAAATTGGGGGAAAGATTCCCTATTCAAGAAATGTAGCTGGGTGAATTGGCTGGCATCCTGTAAAAGATTGAAACTAGACCCACACCTTTCACCTCTAACAAAAATTGACTCTCACTGGTTAAAGGACTTAGACTTAAGACATCAAAGTATAAAAATTCTTAGAGAGAGTGCAAGGGAAATGCTTGAAAAAATTGGCCTGGGAGAATACTTTATGAGGAGGACACCCTGGGCAATTGAAACAACATCCAAAATACACTACTGAGATCTGATCAAGTTGAAAAGCTTCTGCACTGCCAAGAACACACTAAGTTAAGCAAATAGACAGCCCTCAGAATGGGAGAGGATTTCTGCAAATTTATTTCTGATAAAGGTCTAATAACCTGAATCCATAGAGAACTCAAACTTATTACTAAGAAAAAAACAAGTCATACCATTTCATTGTGGGCAAGAGACATGAACAGAAGTTTCTCTGAAAACCGGCATATGGTTTACAGACACATGAAAAAATTCATCAGAGAAATGCAAACCAAAACTACTGTGAGATACCATCAAACTCCAGTAAGAAGAGCTCACATCACAAAATCCCAAAACTACAGATGTTGGTGTGGATGTGGAGAAAAGGGAACATTTCTGCACTCTTGGTGGGAATGCAAGCTAATACGTTCCTTTTGGAAGGAAGTTTGGAGAACACTCAGGGATCTTAATGTAGACCTACCCTTTGATCATGCAATATTTCTTTTATGTGTATATCCAAAGGACCAAAAATCACTTGAAAATAAAGATATTTGCACCAGATTATTCATTGCAGCTCAATTCCTACTTGCCAAGTCATGGAAGAAGCCTAAGTGCCCATCAACCCATGAATGGATTAATAAATTGTGGTATATGTATACTATGGGTTACTATGCAGCATTTAAAAAAAAGACGGAGACTTTACCTCTTTTGTGTTTACATGGATGAAGCTGGGAAATATTCTTCTTAGTAAAGTATCTCAGGAATGAAAAAAAAATCCTATGTACTCAGTACTACTGTGAAACCAATTTATAACCACTTACACTAGCATATAAAAAATGAAACAGAACTATAGCCTAGGAGAGGGGAAGAGAGGGGCTGGGTTGAAAGGGGTAGGGTCAGTAGGGGGACCACACTTATGTGGCATATTGCAAGTACAAGTTGGCTCTATCAGGTGTAGAGCACAAATGTCTTAAAGCTGTAATTGGGTAAATGAGGTGAAAGCTATGTTGATTAGTAGACTGTAAGCACTCCAATTTGTACAAATAATCAACACATCAAATCCCATAAGGGCATAAACATATGTTTGATCTATGTACAAATGATTTAATAAAAAATATGTAGTTTTAAAAAGTCAGGAAAAAAGCCTTTTTTTAGTATGTAATATCTTTAAATGTAAATGCATTATGGTTCCAAAGAAAAAGGCAGCAACTGGCAGAATGTATATAAAACAATGATCTAATTATGTACTGTCTAGAAGACACTCACTATAGATTTAGAGGAAAAAAGTAGGATGAAAGTGAAAGGACAGAAAAAGATATTCTATGCAAATAGTTATCAAAACAAAAATTAATTGACTCTGCTAGTATCCTATTAAATAGATCCCAGGCCAAGAATTACTGTAAGAGAAAAAAATGGCCATTACATATTAATGTTTCAATACATTAAGAATATATAACCATTATAAGTATACATACGCAAATTAAGCAAACTTTAGCTAAATTAACTTTAAAAAGAGGAGGAGAGATTACAATCAAATAAAATTATAAATGAAAGAAGAGACTTTAGAACAGATAAATAATACTACACAAATTCAAAGGATCCTAAGAGACTACTATAACAAATTGAACAACTCAGAGTTGGGTAAATTCCTAGAAACATACAACCTATCAAAATTGAATCATAAAAAATAGAAAGTTTGAATGAAACAGTAACTAGTAAAGGGACTGCATCAATAATAAAAATCTCCCAACAAAGAAAAGCTCAGGACTAAGTGGCTTTATTAGTGAATTCTACCAAGCATTTGAAGAAGAATTAATGCCAATTCTCTTCACATCCTTCCAAAAATTGAGGAGGAGGGAAGACTTCCAAGCTAATTTTATGAGAGCAGCATCACCCCAATCCCAAAGTCTGGTAAGGAGGCAAAAAGAAAAGAAAATTATACGCCAGTATCCCTGATGAACATAGGTGCCAAAACCTCAACAAAATATTAGCAAATGAAATTCAACAACATATTAAAAGGATTGTATACCATGATAAAGTGAAATTTATCCCTGGGTGTAGGGGTACCGACCCCCCAACCAAAGCAAAGTGACATGGCCTCAGGTGCTCCCCAAGGAACGTTGGGTTGTTGTTGAGTGCCTGAGCGAGCCTCAGTCCCCTTTCAATCAATCATTCTGTGTGCAGAACTGCCTCTGTGTCTCTGAATAATTAAGTTCCGTGGTCGACGACACCTGGATGTTAGGATAGTTTAAGATATGGAAATTAATAAATGGGGAAACAACTGAAGATGCCATGCATAGACAAATGGCTGAAGTGTTCATAATTGAAACGTTAAAAATTGAAATCCAAAGAGTAGATCTAAAGTTGTCTCAAGAAATTAATGATTTCAAAGGCAAAGTCACCAATGATATGAACATAATGAAAAAATAAATAGCAGAGCTCAAGGAAATGAAAAAGTTATTTGAGGAGCTCCAGAATAGAACAGAATCCCTCAGTAATAGATTTGACCATGCAGAAAAAAGTATCTCTAAAATTGAAGACAAAGCTTTTGAACATCTCCAAATGCTCAAAGAAGAAAAGTGGAGAGCAAAAACAGATGCTCTTTGGAAATATGGGTGCTTACCCTGTAGCTACTGCTTCTACTTTCAATGGATTCCAGAGGCCGACAATCTACTATGTGATATCAGGACCGACATGGCAACTCACGCAGCAAATCCAGAACCCCAACTACCTACCAAAAGTGGAAGAGCAGGATGTTGGCACTCTGCCTATGTCTTGTGCTTGGGAAAGTGGAATGAAACATCACCCAGCAACTTGTGCTTCAGCTAGTATTAATGTGTAGATATCATTCTGCAGCTGTTAACTGCAAGTTTAGCTTGAATTAAGGGATTTGGGAGGACCATTTAACTTAATTATTGCTAGTTTTGAAATGTCTTTGTAATAGTAGGGTTGGTACAGATTCAGCAATATGTAAGATTAAGAGATGGAGTCACACTTATCTGTGTTCCTATGGAAACTATTTGAATATTTGTTTTATATAGATTTTTATTCACTTTTCAGACATGCTATGAAAGAGCACCCCTCTGCTGTTCAGCAAGCATTTGTAGCTTCTACAGTGGCAGAATGGGCCAAAAGCTTAGTGTTGTGATCTGTTTTAAGAATAAAGTATCTTGAAATAAAAAAAAAGAAAGAGAGAAAATGTGGATATAATTTACCAAATGGAACTGGCTGAACTGCAGAATTGTGACTCTCTGAAAGACACATTCAAGTCAAGCAGCCTTCTTAATTTCTATGCATCTCTCGCCTCTGAGACATATCCTAATCTCAGGAACCATGCACTCAAAATGGCAACCATCTTTGGTAGCACTTATGTCTGTGAACAGACTTTTTCCAGAATGAAACATCTGAGATCTCCAACCAAATCTAGACTAACTGATGCACACTTGCATCACTTGTTACTACTAGCAGTGACAAATATGTAACCGGACATTGACCATCTCATTAGCCAAAAGCAGGCCGGCCCATAGTTCCCATTGAAATTCTGGTAAGTTTGTTGATTTAAGTTTATTTGTTCTTCATTTTAAATATCGTATTTGTTCCTGTTTTATTTTTTTTACTTCAAAATAAGATATGTGGAATGTGCATAGGAATTTGTTCATATATATATTTTAAAAAACTATAGTCTGGCCCACCAACAGTCTGAGAGCCACTGAACCGTCCCCCTGTTTAAAAAGTTTGAGGTCCCTGCTCTACTCCAAGACATCATGGAGGACAATTTCCTAAGCATTGCAAGAGATACAGAAGTTCAGAGAGTAGACAGTTTCAGAACCCCAGAAAGACTCAATCCAAATAAAGCATCTCCTAGACAAGTGGTTCTCAACCTGTGAGTTGCAACCCTTTTTTACAATGACAACACATTGTGGCATTAGGAAGGTTAAGAACCACTATCCTAGACACATTGTGATGAAATTTGCCAAAGTTAAAATGAAGGAGAAAATTCTGAAAACAGCCAGATGTAAGAAAAGCATTATGGACAAAAAGAGAAATATCAGAATGACTGCAGATCTCTCAGCCAAAACCTTTCAAACCAGTAGAGGATGGTCATTGACCTTCAGTCTCATAAAATAAAACAATGTTCAGCCCAGGATTCTATTTCGAGCTAAACTGAATTTCATTTGTGATGGAGAAATCAAATACTTTACTGACTTACACATGTTGAAGAAATTTGCCATAACTAAATCAGCTCTCAAGGATATTCTCAAACCCATAATGATCAACTTAATGGTCTACCACCAAAGTAAGCTCACTCAGAATGCTTTGAACAAAACCTTATAGACACAGTGGTGAAAGGATTAAAAATATCCACTAGACATTTGAAAAACACGACAACCAAAACACTTCTATGCTTATCAATACTGTCAATTAATGTGAATGGATTAAATTGTCCTCTAAAGAGGCACAGGTTGGCTGATTGGATACAAAAACTCAGGCCAGATATCTGTTGCATACAAGAATCTCATCTCACCTTAAAGGAAAAAAATAGAATGAGGGTGAAGAGATGGACATCTATAATTCAGGCAAATGTAAATCAGAATAAAAGTAGGGGTTGTGATTTTATTTCCAGATACAATAGACTTTAAACCAAAAAAGGTAAGAAAAGATAGGATGATCATTTCATATTTGTCAAGGAAAACACCCAACATGAAGAGATTTCAATCATTAACATTTATGTGCCCTACCAGAATGCTGCTCAAATTATAAAGGCATACCCTAACAGATATGAACAATTTGATATCTTCTTGTACTATAATAGTTGGAGATTTAACATCCCTTTTGCAGTGTTTGATAAATCCTTCAAGAAAAAACTAAACAGGTTTGGCGCCTATAGCACAGTGTTTATAGTGCCAGCCACATACTCCAAGGCTAGTGGGTTCAAACTCATCCCAGGCCAGATAACCAAAAATGGCAACTGCATCAAAAGAATAATAGACAGGCATTGTGGTGGGTGCCAGTAGACCAATATCATTAATGAATATTGATACAAAAATATTCAATAAGATCCTAGAGAAAAGAATTCAAAAGCACATAAAAAAAATTATAGACCATGACCAAGTTGGTTTTATCCCAGGATTACAAGGTTGGTTCAACATACATCAATCTATAAATATAGTACACCATATAAACTAAATAAAAAACAAAAATTATTTGATTCTCTCAATTGATATAGAAAAAACTTTTGATAATATCCAGCATTCTTTCATGATCATGAGCACTTACGAAAATAGGCTTAGACAGGTCATTTCTTAAACTGATTGAGGCCATCTTCAACAAACCCATAGACAATATCATTTTGAATGGAGTAAAATTGAAATCACTTCCACTCAGATCAGGAACAGGAAAGGTTGCCCATTGTCTCCACTGCTTTTTAACACTTTAATGGAAGTCTTAGCCATTGCAATCAGGCAAGAGAAGGCAATCAAGGGGATCCAAATAGGACCAGAGGAAATCAAACTGTCACTCTTTGCAGATGATATGATTATATATCTGGAAAACCCCAGATAATCAACTGCAAAACTCCTAGAAGCGATCAAGGAATACAGCAATGTCTCAGTATACAAAATTAACACTCACAAATCTGTAACCTTTATATATACCAACAATAGTGAAGGGTTGAACACAATCAAGGACTCTGTTCCCTTTATAATAGTGCCAAAGAAGATAAAATATCTGGGAGTGCATGTAACTAAGGATGTGAAAGATCTCTATAAAGAGAACTATGAAACTCTGAGAAAAGAATTAGCTGAAGATGTTAACAAATGGAAAAATATACCATGCTCATGGCTGGGAAGAATCAACATTGTTAAAACGTGTATAATACCTAAAGCAATCTACAGATTTAATGTGATCCCTATTAAAGCACCTTTGTGATATTTTGAAGACCTGGAGAAATTAGTACATCATTTTATATGGAAACACAAAAAAACCTCAAATAGCCAAGACATTACTCTGAAATAAAAACAAATCAGGAGGAATCACGCTTCCATACTTCAGATGATACTCTAAATTGATAGTGATCAAAACAGCATGGTACTGGCACAAAAAGAGAGGTAGATGTATGGAACAGAATTGAAGACCAAGTGATGAACCCAAACACTTATCATCATTCGATTTTTGATAAGCCTATGAAAAATATAAATTGGAGAAAAGATTCCCTATTTAACAAATGTTGGTGGGTGAATTGGTTGACAACCTGTAGAAGACTGAAACTGGACCCACATCTTTCTCCTCTAACTAAAATCGACTCTCACTGTTTAAATGACTTAAACTTAAGACATGAAACTATAAGAATTCTTAGAAAGAGTGAAAGGGAAACACTTCACAAACTTGGCCTGGAAGAATACTTTATGAGGAGGACCCCCTAGGCAATTGAAGCAACATCCAAATTACACTACTGGGATCTGATCAAATTAAAAAGCTTTTGCACTGTCAAGAACACACTAAGTAAAACAAATAGATAACCCTCAGAATGAGAGAGAATTTTTGCAAGTTATGTTTCTGACAAAGGCCTAATAGCCAGAGTCCATAGAGAACTCAAACTTATTACTAAGAAAAGAACAAGTGATCCCATTTCATTGTGAGCAAGAGCCATGAGGAGCAGCCTCTCTGAAGAAGACAGGTACATGGTCTATAGACACATGAAAAATTCTCATCATCTTTAATCATCAGATTTGGTGATTAAATACTCATCATCTTTAATCATCAGATGTGGTTTTATGGTCTCAAAACCACTCTGAGATACCATCTAACTCCAGTAAGAGTAGCCCACATCACAAAATTCCAAAACTACAGTTGTTGGCATGGATGTGGAAAAAAGGGAACACTTCAGAACTGCTGGCAGGAATGCAAGCTAGTACATTTCTTTTGGAAGGAAGTTTGGAGAGCACTCAGGGATCTCTACGTAGACCTGCCGTTTGATCCTGCAATTCCTCTTCTAGGTGTATAGCCGAAAGACCAAAACTCAATTTGGCCCCAAGGCCTCTAATCATTCACTTTACCACTAAGAAAATGCCATGAAGGCTATGTTAACCAGTTCAATGAAAATATTTCAAATTGTATATAAAACCAGAACATTGTACCCCTTGATTGCATTAAAGCATATAGCTATGATTTAATAAAAACAAATAAATAAAAAATTAAAAAGTCCAAAAATCATTTGGCAACAAGGATATTTGCACCAGATTGTTCACTGCAGCTCAATTCATAATTGCCAAGTCATGGAAGAAGCCCAAGTGCCCATTGACCCATGAATGGATTAATAAATAAATAAATATTGGTATATGTATACCATGGAATTCTATGCAGAAAAAGATGGAGACTTTACCTCTTTTGTGTTCACATGGGTGGAGGTGGAAAATATTCTTCTTAGTGAAGTATCTCAGGAATGGAAAAAATAGTATCCAATGTACTCAGTACTACTATGAAACAAATTTATATTCACTCACACTTTCCTATGAAAATGAATCACAACTATAGCCTAGGATGAAGGAGGGAAGGGAAGGGAGAAGATAAGGGAGGGGAGTGGGTCGATAGAGGGAGGGTTAGTAGGGGGAACACACCTGTGGAACATATTGCAAGTGCAGGTTGGATCTGTCAGGTGTAGAACACAAATGTCTTAACACTGTAATTGAGTAAATGAGGTGAAGGCTATGTTGATTAGTAGGATGTAAATACTCCAATTTGTACAAACAATCAATGCATTGAATCCCATAATGGCATAAATGTATTCAAGATCTATGTATGAATAACTTAATAAAAAAACCAAAAACTAAAATAAATAAAATAAAAAATAAAAGCTTATAACACAAAGGAAAAAAACTATGAAAAGTAAAAATTCCTATGAAAATGCAAATGACGGTGCTTTGGGGCAAGATTGCCTCCTGGAGCCAGCCTCCAACAGAGGCTCCCATCCAGAGGGAAGGATAATTTCAAGAAAGTAACCAATTAATCTAAAGACTGGGGGCCTAGCCAAGAGAGAAGAGTGTAAGTGCAGGTCACCTCTACGGAGGCAAGATGAGGTACAAAATTCATCCCAAAGGATAAGTGTCCATCCCCTCCCCGATGATAGTTCTGTTTTTTTTTTTTCTCTCTTTATTTGCTCCTGTAGGTTTTCCACAGGTGAGTGGTGAACTGAGGACCTCTTGTCTCACCCATGGGGGAGAGCTGTAGGAAGTGGGGTCTACTTCCCCAGAGGGAACCTATTGTGATCCTGAGAACTCTCTTGCCAGGCAGAAAATATGAAATAACATTTTCCCTGCCATTCTGAACTTCCAGTCCACCTTCCCCCTTGCCTGACGAACCAGAAGCCTAACCCCTGCAGAGACTGCAGGAGGAAGCTCATGACTAACGTCCCCATCCAGATGGTCCAAGCCCCCATCTGCCCAGCCAGAACCTCATCTCTGGGCCTGCTAGAGACACGTCCCATTTCCCGGCCCCCCCAGATTTGCCCTGCAGGAGCATCTGTGCCACTTCCTTCCTGACCAAAGTTGTGAGCCAAGTGCTCTCCTTGCCAAAGTTACCAGGTGCCAGGCACTGCCAGAATCATGTGCAGCATCCCCCACCCTGCTGCCGGATCCATGTGCCCCACACTCCCAGAGCTGCTCCTACAGTCAGAAATCCCTGGCTGTGGTAGTTGCCTGGGAGCTGAGCAAGGTCAGTTCCCACAATGATAAAGAAAAAATAGAATGATCTTGCTAAGGTCTAATCTTGGAGAGACACCTCCCAAACTCTGAGGACTGCAAGAGGAAACCTGAACTCGCTCTACAGGGATATCTGTGCTACAGAGCATCAGGGGCAAATGTGCGGTGGCCGAGGGAGAAAAGTATTTGATGTCTTGTTACCCTCAGGATTAGAATGAGTCCAAGTGGAACACTTGCCAGTGGCTATTGAGTATCCAAGGTAGGAAAGCCTCAGCTCCCCCAGCCAGCTGGTGGCAGAGGGTAGTGGCTGGGCATGAGGGCATTGACCTTCCTTTGACTCTGACAGGTGCAAATCTCCAGCACATCTGCTTATTGGAGGGAGCAGAACCTCAGCATTGTGGGGTCACTAGCGACTGGGCATGAAAGAGGAGCAAAGTAGAGAAAGAGACACAGCCACACTGGTCCAACTCTACTACTGGGTGAGACTTTCTGACTTTCAGAGCACCAGAGTGAGCCAAATTTGAGCAACCAGTAGACCTCTGCCATCTATTTGCTGTAGATCTTTCTAACTCTCCCACTTGAGAGTTCATACTGCCTGGATCAATTGGTTTGGAACTTCTAATCTGGGCCAATCACCCAAAGACCCTCTTGGGTGGTACCCTGGATGTGTGGTAATGGAAAGGGTTGATTTTCCTCTTCCAGTTGCTGTCCATGGGGGGTGGGGTGTCTTAGTAACTTGTATTTCTCCATAGCCAAGACTTCACTAGAATCACTGATCCACTAGGATCGGACAAGAACCAGCTAAATATAAGACAGAGCCACCTAACCACACCACACCAAGCAGGTTTCCTCAGCCTCATACTGTAACACTGCATGGGTCCTTCACAAAGGAATAGGGGGAAAGAATCTCACCTTAGCTTAAAAGATAAATTTAGACTCAAGGTGAAGGGATGGTCATCTATATTCCAGGCAAATGGAAAACAGAAAAAAGCAGGTGTTGCAATCTTATTTGCAGATTCAATAGGCTTTAAACCAACCAAAGTAAAGAAGGATAAAGACAGACATTTCATATTTGTTAAAGGTACCACTCAATATGATGAGATTTCAATTATTAATATTCATGCACCCAACCAGACTGCACCTCAATTTATAAGAAAAATTCTAATAGACATGAGTAACGTGATTCTCTCCAGCTCCATGGTAGTTGGAGATTTTAATACTCCTTTAGCAGTCTTGGATAGATCCTCCAATAAGAAGCTAAGTAAAGAAATTTTAGATTTAAACTTAACCATTCAACAACTGGATTTAACAGACATCTACAGAACATTTCATCCTAATAAA
>CAUYON010116823.1:0-18525 GCA_963573935.1 Arctocebus calabarensis
GCAAAGCACCAATAGCTGCACTCTGGAAGCGCAGATCTGTCTTAAAGCCCTGAGCAATTTCTCGCACCAGACGCTGGAAAGGAAGTTTGCGAATCAGAAGTTCAGTGGACTTCTGATAACGTCTTATTTCACGGAGTGCCAGAGTACCAGGCCTGTGGCGATGAGGTTTCTTCACCCCTCCAGTAGAGGGCGCACTCTTGCAAGCGGCGCACTCTTGCGACCCAGTTGCTTCCTGGGTGCTTTACCACCGGTGGATTTACGGGCAGTCTGCTTTGTACGAGCCATGGTATAAAGACCTCCTTATTTACCCCCCTTCTCCTTCTGCTGGAGCTCGGTGAGCTAGAGGCGGCGCTGGCGTTAGACAGCGACGGCGGCGCGGCGGCGGCTGCGAACACAATTCGAGTAGTATATAGTTTTACCTGTAGTATATAATTTTACTGAGAGGGATGGAAGGATCCCATCTGAATTTTGTCAAGTTTGCATTATCTTTCAAAAACAAATTTGAACTACTTTTTCAGGTGTTGCCTAGAATTGGTTCAGCCTGATACAGTTGATACAGTTCCTTGAGTGAAGTTTGCACTTTGGTGCGTAAGAATGGAAGCAAGTGTTCCTGCAGAAACAGCCTCAGGAATGGAGAAGCAGAGATGACTGGTGAGCAAGAGAGCTCAGGAGGAAACCAAAGTTTGGGTGCTTACGATCCAAGTGCAGCGGAAACTCAGGGCCAGAGGTGTAAATTGACAAAAAGAGGACACAGAATTAGACAAGAAAGGACACAAGAGGAGAACTTGTCAGGCATGGCAAAAGAAGGAGTCCAGGGCCATTTGTAAGCAGACGTTTGCAACTCTCTCAATATGTTATACAAATATATTTCCAAACGCTTTCTTAATGATTAGTTGTATTCTTGTGACACTCTGTGTGGTCAGTTGGCGATGATTACACCAATGTGAGGAAATGGAGGCACACAGACTTTACAGTTGTCCAGGACACTGGGGAATGCCAGTTCCAAAATCATAATACTATCATTCTCCTTCCTTTTTTGCCACTACATCACACCAGAAACTCAGACCCTCAGAACAGGTGCCTAGGACCATCCATCTGATGACCAGCAGCTGCCTGAGCTCTACCCCGGAGAAGGTGTAAGCACTGACAATGTAGGGCGAGAGCCCTTGCAGCCAGCAGGAACCCAAGCAGGCCCCAAGCAGCCTGTCTTTCCTTCCAAATTATCTAGTACCAGGTTGGAAAAAGTCAAGCCAAGAAGGTCACACTCTTCACCTCCATTAAAGAGCCTTAGTAAAGGAATGTTTAGACACTTGAAGGAGTTTATTAAAATGCTGACTTCCTCAGAGTGGCTGTCCCCAGTAACCCTAGGCATCACACTTACTGTGCTCCAGAAAGGGAGTGCAAGCAGCTTCCAACAATGAGCCTTACACAACAGCAAAATTGCTCTCGTGGCCGCATGCATCCTGTGTCCTTCAAATGGGCCTCGGGCACCAGTGCAATACTTTGGTCAGCCCATCATGGCCGGCCCACCTGCAAGCTAATGAGGCACAAAAACACACAGGCTACTGCTTTGCTATCCTCCCTGCCAGACAAAGGGATGACCTGTGGTCCTGAGGCTGAGGCTGGCCTGCCAACTTGTTTAGTCTGACTTTGCAAATTCTGCAGCGGCCATATCATGCTTTCTCCACCATCACAGCTGCAGTAAAAGCTTATAGGTTCTCAAGTTGGGAACTCACATGTCACTCAATTGCTTTGGCCACTGCTTCCTGGTAAAGAAGCCAGGATAATGAGAAAAGAAGTGATGGGCCCAAGGGCGGGGGTATATAACTGCACAAATGAACTTCCAGAGATAAAGTCCACAATTCCACAACCAGACTACTCTGCCTGGAAAATGGAGAGGCTGCATGTCCATTCAATGCCGAAAGGTGCCCTGAGTCAAAACAGCAATTTTAGTACTTTGCTGGCAAAGGAACAAGTCAAAGCCAGTTTGAGAAGTTTCTTGCATGAGTCCATTCCCTTTCCATGCAATCTGCCAAGAATCCAACATGCAGAATAAAAATAACTACCTTAAGGGCCTCTTAGGAGCTGTGGGCAGACACCCAAGTTGTCTGTTGGGCTGTGTGAGATGATCCTAATTGCCCAAATGAGGGGAAAATAGAAATTCTTTTACTGGGGGGAATTCTATTGCACATTACTTAATGACATTTTTTGCTAGGATCTGGGGAGGAACTTCAAAAGCAAAAGATCGCACAAGTGACTATACTCTTTGGTTTTCCCCATCTCATTTCTGTACGATATAGTTTAGAGCCAACCACAGCATTAGAAAAGATCAAACCGCAGAGCCATCCCCCAAGGACAAATGACAGAATTCTTTACCTGCCACTTTGGATCACACCAGTATTATAAAAGCGGAATGTACCAGCAGACAAAAAATTCTGTTGCTATGAGCAATCCTGCACTACAAAAGAAAACACACAGGAAATCTGACCTCCTGAGGCCATTTCCAATGCGTAGCCTCAGACTCTCTGTAGGAAAGATGCAGCAGAGAAATAAATGGACTTTTCCACGCTGCCTCGGTCACTCGCTAGCCTGCAGATGCTTCTTCAAAGTGATGAGAAGGAAAATAGTAAATCAAGTTGTCACTTGGAAAATAAACAGCCAATATCCTGGTGAGGGAAGCTGCCTCAGTCCACAAAAGAATGGCCTGGAAAACCATGCTTCACTGAAATCACTAGAAAGCTAATGACATCCTGAAGGATGCATTGCTCTCAATTGTATGACAATAAAAGTTAAAGTTTCATTCATTCATTTAGGAAATAAAGATTCACAGGTGCCTATTATGCACCCAGTGATGTGCTCAGTGCTGAACTCACTTAAGTCACATGGCAACCTTGTGAGTATAAGTAACTAGCTAACATTTTACAGAAAAAGACAAATTATAAAGATGAAAAATTAGTCATGCCTGCTAAGTGCCAGGTCTGACATGAACTCACATTAATAGGGGACCCTGTGTAGTTGGCCTGCAGTATTGATGGTACAGAATATAATGTTAAAGCCTTTGATTTGGACAGACCTGGATTTGAGAGCCAGCTCTGAAACATCCCATGGAATATTAGCTTATTATTTAAATCCTCTAACCCTTAGTGTCCTTCTCTATAAGATCAGACTAACCACAGTATATATGCCACATAGTTGCTGTGAGGCATAGATGTAATCCAGTCCCTGCCCAGTTTCCTGCCACAGAAATGTTAGTGATTATGGTGATGGTTGTGGATATGCAGGTACGAATAAGTAATTAAGATTCAATGTAGTGAATGTTTAGTAGATGATATAGGCACACAGAAGAGGGAAGAGGTGGCCTGAGGCATTAGGGAAGGCTCCCATACACAAGATCATACTTGAGCTATGAGCTAAAGTATGAGTAAGAGTTCATGTACAAAGGGAGAATGAAATGCTAGTTGGGAAAAATGGCACATTCACTGGTGTGGTCATTAGAAAGCTACGGAACATTCAGGGAACACTGGGAAGTTCAATGTGGCTAGAACAGCAAACATTTGTGCAGGTTCAAGAAGCAGAATGGGACCTTATCTGCTGTACCCGTGAGCACCAGGAATGGACAACTAGCAGAGAAGAACTTCACCTTCTAAATGGGATAATTCTATTAATACTTGTGTTGTATCAGGAGTTCAGTAAATGGACAAATGAAGAGAGGTGAAGAGAAATCCTGGAAACATTTTCAAGGTAGGATGGATACTGCTAAAGCATCATGACTCAAGCCGATTGTGCTGCATATACCAGTCTTCCCCCTTAGGATAATTTACATGAGATGCTATACTTTTTATTTGCCCCTACCCACCAGACCCATAGGAGGGAAACTGTAATTATTGCTTCTTTCACATCAGCTTCCCTTTTTAATTATGGGCCAATCAATTATATGACAATGAACACAAATAATGTGCTCTATCTTGTGGGGAGAATCCATATCCCTCTTCCCATGACTCTAGGAGAATATTTTCTCCCCATTCTCCAAAAGAGAATAGTTTGGGGTACACTTTCCATCCTTCCTTTACTCATTCATTTTCTCATCTGTTTGGTGATATAGTCTGATAACCATAGGTCTACCTTTCTTAATGAAGGGGACATTATTCCCAGGTGATCTACCTTTCTCTTTCTGCCTTTCCCACAAGACTTGTAAATTGTCCTTTAGGCTTTTCATTCCATACTCCTATCAGAGTAGACTCTGCCCCTGTGGCAGCAGGTCTCAAGTTTTCTAGCTCTTCTGCCTATTGTTGAGAGGCTAAGATTAATTCAGAAGGAAAATTACAAGGAAGCTCAATTTGACTAAGGTCAAAGCCATATTCTCTAACCTAACTCTATCAGCAGTAGAACAGACATGTGGATCGTTTACACAATCAACGATTTGACTCTTGTGTCGATTACACAATCAGTTCAGAAATCAGAGGGAAATGTTATGGTTGTTACTTTAGAGCCAAGATATTGAAACAGGCATCAAAGTAAGAGTATCAGAAAAAATTAAGACTACCAAATTGGTCCTTGGGTTGCTTTCATTGTGATTGGGGAGATAGACATAATCTGGAACTACATGAGGTCAATGACAAGAAAATACATTACAAATGTTCAAGCCAGCTCTATGCCACAGTGTTTACTGAAAACACATTTCTTAAAATTATACCAAGTACATGACTGGTTAGAATGAAGAATTTAACAAGGGTTGCCTTCCCTTCCTGAGATATTATTTAGACTAAGTTTTGAATTTAAAAAAAATTATAGAAAATACATTCACAAACCTCTACCCATCCATTCAGTGGCCTAGACCAAAAAGTATAATCTGCATGTTTATGTTTTTTTTTCAATCTTCTTCTTTTATCAAAGTTACTCAATAACTAGGGCAACTGCATTCAAATATCAAATGCCATGTTGTCACACTCTATTCTATGAACTTAACTAGAATAAAAAATAACTAGGAACACAAAGCTGGAAAGGAGAGGATGGAGGACTGTAATTTTGATAACAAGAAAGTTAATAATAACAAAAAATAGTCACAGTGAATGTAGAGCAAAAAGCAGATCATCTGAAATGTTGTTTTTTTTTTTAAACAGTGGCACAGTCACCAATCCTAACTGTTACCAAAATTAGATACTCACTCTATCTGCACATACATGTTCAGAAGGAAACATCAAGGGTCAGAGAAACTGGGAAAACTCATATAGATATTTAGCTATTTAGTATCAACAAGTATAGATTTTTAAAAACATATGAACTTTAAAAAATACATTTATTTCTATCAAATCTGTCACTGGTTCTGGATAAAAACAAGTAAAGAATCCTTTATACCAAGTCACTGCCATAGTGTCAAAAGGCATGTTGGAAGATGATCTAACCTACCCCAGTGAGTCTGTAATCAAAGTATGTTGCTAGTAAAACTCTCCACCTTTAAGTATCCAGAAAAAAAGAAAAAAATAGGACAGTTTGGTGTTGCCTGAAACTTTCTACTGATATTTCAGGAGCCAAATAGAAGAAATTAGGATCTAGAGGTTACCGAGTTTGACTGGGTGATCAACAGGGAAGTATATGTGTTAAAGAATTTTACTAATATGTCCTTCATTCAGCTCAGAATATAGAGAGTAATGAATATAAACTGTGGGAAGCTGATAAAATTTACCTTCACTAACTTATACACACATATACATATGCAGTGGTCACTAATCATTATATATTACAGCAGCATTCATATGTAACAAGAATAGATAAACTTATACAAGAAGTCTACCCATCAACTTCAGGTCATGGTTACTTTGGAGGAGGGAGAGAATAAATGGAACCACAGATGTATTCAAACATGACTAAGTCCTCATAAAGTAATAGAAAGCAAAAACGGCAAAACATTAAAATAGGTTTAATCTGAGTGATGGCTAAACCAATGTTTGCAATATCCTCTATTATAGGGTCTACATGTTTTGTGTTTGAAAGACTTCATGCTTTTTTCAAGCGTTAAACCTTTACAGATGATTCTGATGAGACACTTAACCACCCAGTAAATTTTGAATGATTCTTTCGTTATTTGATACATGTATGCCAACTCCTTCATCAAGTGTTATGAGTGGTAATTTTTCATACTTTTTCTAAGTCTCTCATGTAACCCAGGACGTGTGAAGTAAAGATGTGTAGAATGATTGAAACACAGTGGAATTAATCTCAATGATTCCAAAGTCACCACTTGTCCCTCCTGCCCCCCTGGCTGCCTACCCTGCTACAGCTGGAGGTTTACTGCCCAGAGCTCTGGCATCAGAGAGTTCAGCCTGGCTTCCTAGGAGCCAGGGAGGAAATGCTGATGAGAGCCCCGTGAGAGAGGAGATACATTAACTTACTACCTATGCGGTAGTTCCCCAGCAAATACTGGGAGTCAAACAAGGCTAGAGTCTGGAACGTGTCACAAATGTGTCTGCCCAGAGCCTCCCAACCCTTTCTCTTTCCACAGCAGAATAAAAACAAGCTAGTTCTTTAAGAAAATCTCCACTGAGAAGCTTGAATCTGTGCCCACCCTGTCACTCTCCCCCTGCTGAGGGAGGAGGCAGCCTGGTTCCTCCTTTGTTAGCTGTGTCTCCAGCCTGCAAGTCTAGACAGAGTGGCTTGTTAAAAGGACTTGGAGTCAATGCCTGCACAAGATCAATAAGGCTTTTTATGACACAATGAAAACTTCCTATTTTGTTAAATGTGGCTAATCTACCATTCCTGCAGTACTCTTAAAGCTTTCAGGGCTGGGCACTAGAACCCAGGAGATTAAAACCCTGTTGAGAGATACAAAGTGGGGAACTCTGCCAGTGCGAAGGTCCAAAACCTGAAACCTGGGCTGAGTCTTCTTTTATACATAGGTATGCACTGAACTTTTTCTCCCAAAGGAATAAACATGGCAGTGAGGAGAAAGAGGCTGATCCCAACAAAAATAAAAACTGCCTTGTTCCAGGGCTTCCAGGAAGGGACTGATTATGCCCAGAGTCTATAGTAATTAAATGAAAGACTCTGAATGTAGGTGAGGACGGAGGACATTGAAGGGGAGGGAGTGTTCTCTAAAATAGACACAGACTTAAAAATTAGTGGCCCGAAGATTCCGGAAGTCTAAATAAAGGAGATGACTTATTCACTATAGTACTAATAGTGTACATAAAACTAGAATAAAATGTTCATTTCATTTTCACCATTTCTTCATCTCAAAATATTAGCAGAGTCTTTTTTTAAGGGTAGAAGCTTTTTTTTTTTTTCATTTCATGGAGTATGAAACGAATAGGAAATGAATATTTGCCAAATCTGTCTTAGGCTCCAGGATTTAATATTAGATATACAGACTGATTAACAGGAATTAACCCCCAGACCTGTTTGGGGTGATTTTAAAGTTATAAGAGTTAAAAACACCAGTAAAACCAATTAATTATGACTAGAGATAAGAAATCTGTATGTTTATATGTCATCTGCAAGGGAAACTTTTGTTAGGATACTTGGCATGTTTCTTATTTAACCTTCATGAAAGCTCTAGGAAATAAATTTTTACTATCCCACTTTATAGATGATAAAACTGGCGTTTAGAAGGAGTAAATCCTTGTAAAGCACCATAGCTAATGAGCAGCAAATACAAAATACAAAACCCAGGTTAATCTCCAAAGACTATATGCTTTCCAGGAGATCGTTACCTCCTGTTTAGAGCTGGGTATCTTTTACAAAGACCCCTGCCAATAATATTTCTGTGAGAGATGAGCTATTCATTTCTTTAAAAAAAATATATACATTTGCATAGCATGCCACATATTCCAAATTACTTTAATGTACGTTATCAAATTTTGTAAAGAATAAGCACCTTTCAGCAGCTGCTACAGGAACCTCTATCTGCTCAAAAAGTCTTTCATGGCAAACACTTAGATATATTAACTGTATACTTTGGGCTATAAATACAGATTGTAAAAGTAAATAGGGAAAATCATAGGAATTCTTTACATTACAACCCTCTAAATATATAAATACTAAAAAAAAATCTAATGATGGGAGCATAAATAACAAAATCCACTTTGATACATTGAATT
Organism: Arctocebus calabarensis; assembly: GCA_963573935.1. Taxonomy (NCBI): domain Eukaryota; kingdom Metazoa; phylum Chordata; class Mammalia; order Primates; family Lorisidae; genus Arctocebus; species Arctocebus calabarensis. The sequence continues at coordinate 8,094 of CAUYON010116823.1, forward strand.
TAAAAAGGCAATCCTTCTTCTAGGTCAGAATGATTCACAAACCACTTACACACTTGATCTTAGCCAAAGGCCAAGATGCAATTGCATAGACTATTTATAGATGCTGCAATGTCCCCCGCCCCCAATGCCCACAATGGAAGACCAAACAGCTGGCTTCTGATCTATGACACCACAGGCTATCATCGGAAATATGCTCAGGGCTTTTAGCAAAGTAGCTGCAATATGTGTTTATAGGGGTGGCCAAAATGTTAATTGATTTGTAATTAAAAAAAGCACCCAAAACTGGGATTTTAAGTTTCTAAACTAAAAGGGGGGACTCAAATTGGTTTAATTGTACAGCTTGCATAGTCATTTGAGATGGATGTTTATATTTCCTATGATCTCCATAAAACCAAAATCTTAACCCTCTCCAGACTCATGTGGTGACATTGTTTTATTTAAGGATTGTAATAAAACAATGAATGATTTGGATATCTCAACTATGCAATAGGGATGTAGCACAGGAGATAGAAGACTAAGATAAGTTGTGATATTTGGACATATCACCAGTTGGTCAATGTTTCTGATCACCCTTTGTAGGTGAATGAATCAGAGCAAAGAAAAGTAATAATTCCAGAAGATGTCCACCATTTCTTTAAAACAATTTTCACAACTTAAAAAAACAAGGACTGGCAGCTCATTGTTGCCAAATGTGGTGAAATTTCCATGAAGGTATCCACAAAGATGCATCTAGATATGGTGGAAGCTGAAATCTATGAGGAAGTTGGCTGCACCCAGTTCTCTCATTTAAGACCCAGAAAATTAGACTCATCTAATAGGACTGATCATGAGAAGTTGACCACACGCACTAAAATATGAGACTGAAATGGACACCAGAATGCCATTAGAATAAAAAGCTAACTGTATAAAATATTCATTCATTCCATAGATATTTATTTAAGACTTATTGTATACCAGGCACTGCTAGGCACTTTGAACATAGCATGAAGATATCACCATGCAATCCATACAGAACTTTCATTCTAATCCTTTGTGCTTTTTTAGTTTTGAAATTTCCTGTCTTTTATAAAATGATGGTGATGATAGATAAAATTTCTCAATATTATTTGGAAAAATAAAAAAATAGCCAATCCTATTTTGTCCCTCCCCTTATATTGTAAAAATTTTACTTGTCAAAAAAAATCTAAACTAAACTAAACTATTTATTAAACTATTTTGTATCCTGAGACACTGCTTTATTCCTTGATCACTTCTAAGAGTTTTATAGTTGAGTCAGGGATTTTCCAGGCATAGGATCATATCATCAGGAAAGAGTACAAGTTTGATCTCCCCTGATCCTATTTGGATACCCTTGATTGCCTTCTTTTGCCTGATTGTGATGGCTAAGACTTCCAGAGAATCTCTTTGTGTATTCATTCAGATATTGGCCAAAGCATGGTATTCTGAAAAGAGGTTCAACAGGTGCTAAGTGTTCTAATTTGCCTGGAACCAAGAAGTTTCCCAGGACTTTCAGTGCTAGAGCAGGGCCAGTTCCTAGCAAACCAGGAGGCTTGAGCATTCTGCAATGCATAGGTGAAATGTCAGAAGGTAAAAAATAAAGCAGATCAAATAAAACTCAATTGCTTGGAATCACTGGCAAAGAAAGATTAAATTAGTGGTATGTTTCTGTTAGCAGTAAATTTCTAACAATGTCAAACTCAGTATTTTAGTTGTTGAAGAACAAATAATTACTTTAATAAGTAATATATTCATGGTATATTATGAATATGACATGGTGTGTTACATTTTAAAGTAATTATTTTCTATGAACTTTAAACTAAGGTCATTCTAAGAATAACTGGAACGCCTTTGGAAAATTTCATGACACCTCAAATTTATCTAGTTCATTATCAATTATCTCTGTATACCACCATGAATAAACAGCTTTTGCTTTCAAATTATTTGAATTTTGGATCATGCATGTCCTCTGTGTTATAAGCAGCTAATTATGTTGTATGGAATGATTTATGCAAACAGAAGTGTTCCCTCAAGGATTACGAGGATAACTCCAGAAACAGGTAGAAACTTCACAAGAGTTTCGTAATGGCAGCTTCCAATGCACCTGTCTTGCATCTCCAAATGCCACTAATTCCTTCTCCTCCCTGTGACCTCACTACCCACACCTCAACTAGTGAATAGCACCCTTCTGCTGGGGCTTTTTTGAGCACCCCTCAATGACACCAAGCCACTTTACAAAAAGAACTATGATGCCAGGCTGCCATCAACCAAAGTAGGAAAGTAGGAAAACATCATACAAGGCCATTCAATTAGAATAATAATTAACAGGGAAGAAATTTAGAATGAGCGTGGACTTGAGTCTAATGTCAAGGTCCTTGCTCCAAAATGAATTTGACCTCTAGCAAAAGGTGTTGCCCTGAGATCAGGATCTAAGCAACCCACTTTGTGACCTTGTAGGGCCTCTGCTTTTGCTATTGTAGATAATGACTCTCTTCCAAATGCTCATTTGAACTGTTGTCCTTCAGTTATAACCTTTTGGCTCCCTTTTCTATGACCAGACACCAGAACTACCAGTCTAACCAAACTGCATACCCTCCATGACCAGCAATATCTAATCAAACCTCCTCATCATATCCAATCCTCAATGTGCTTCACACTAGCAAGAGCCAAATAGACTCAGTTGACTATGTGTTATTAGAAGGTTTTAAGTTACTCACTCCTTCAATAATTTATTCATTAATTCAGCAAACCTTTATTGAGAGCACTTGTCATGTGTTAGGTCAATGATAAAAACAGAAAAGTCTTGTCTTATTGTTAAGGTAGGCTAAGATAATGGATATCCTGAAACCAGATCATTGTCAAGTGAAAAAGTTTTGAAAACGCATGAAGATTTATGCACTTCTATGGCATTATCCATATTATTTATTCCCAGAGGATGTCCACCAGCTCCTAAAAAGTGCTACAAATTCCATCATGGAGTTTCTTTTTTTGTTGTTTGTTTGTTTTGTTTTTTTGAGACAGAATCTCATTATGTCACCCTTGGTAGAGTGCCATGGCATCACAGCTCACAACAACCTCAAATTCCTGGACTTAAGCGATTCTCTTGCCTCAGCTTCACAAGTAGCTGGGAGTACAAGTGCCCACCACAACGCTCGACTACTTTTTTTGTTGCAGTTGTCACTGTTGTTTAGCTAGCCCGGGCCAGGCTCGAACCCACCAGCCTCGGTATACATGGCTGGCGCCCTACTCACTGAGCTATAGGTGGCGAGACCGATGGTGGACTTTTGACAGACAGGCTAAATGAATGAGTTCAAAGAACTTTGACTTTGGGTTTACCTCAAGGCATTTACAGAAAAAGGAATTATCTGGATTTTATAGCCATATCCAAGGAGGGATGTGGGGCTCACTTCTAAGTTGCAGATGGAATTACTAAGGTGAAGTCTAGATATTACAGATGAAAGTATCACATTTTCTCCTTCTTTTTACAAACCTAGCATAGTTTAATATTTGCCCAAAGTAATTAGCAATAGAGCCAACCCTAGAACCTGGGCTTTCTGATTTGGATAGGTGCATTAGTTACAGCACATAGTATAACAATGGGATGAATGTAAGAATGAAAAACAACTTTGGAAGTCTGATCTCTAAGATGCTGGACGCCTAATTTCCAATTGAGCCCTTCCTCCCCAGCCCTCCTGCATGTGTGCCTCATCAGATGCACATTTACAATGATGTTGCAGAGTCACTTGAGCAGGTGGCATCTGCCACTGGGGAAAGGGTTTGGGAAGCAGCACGCTGCTCAGCTCTTGCAGGGCCAAGCTGCTCACATCCTACAGTTTGCCTTTCCACTCGCTGAGCTGCTTTTTTTCTTCCCCTTTCAGCAGTGTAGACCCTATGACTTCAGCAAGTGAAAGCTGCTTAATGACTCCAATCCAATCTCCTGAAGGCCTTATCAGCAGTGGACAGCCCCTCTGCTGACAGCTGACCTTTCCCACTGTGCTCAAGTCCAGGGGAAAACAAAAGCAGCAAAACAATTAAAAACAGCAAAAGAAGAGGAAGAATGAAAAAGGAACTCTAGCCTAATGTAGATCATTCTAACATAGAATTTTTTAAAAAAGAAAGAAAGGGTAAAAAAAAAAAGAAAAGAGAGAGAGAGAAAGAAAAGAAACCAAGACAGTGAAGAAGGGCCAGCTAAAGCAGACTGGAGTCCCCCAGCCCTCTTCATTTCTCTTCCTGATGACTGCAGAGACATGGAAAGGCTATTAATAAATCTGAGAGCCACACTGGCAGGGGAAATAAAGAGGACAAAAGAGAAGGAGAAGCTACGGTGTGCAATAGCTTGTGATATATAAAATGCTCTGACTCTCTGTGAGCCCTGGCAGATCCTCCAAGTGGCAGGAGCACTCTACAACTCAGCGCTCTCTGAAATAGAAGCTCCTCCCTCTGACAGCACGGAGAGGCCAGCTCCTTACCTTATACCCACTCACCTACCTTCTATTTCATGGTAGGCAGGGGCAGCCCTCTGAGGACCCTATAATGCATTACTTTATTCCCTCCCTGCTTGGCAAATTGCATCCTTTTTTCATCTCACCTAAAAGACATGGATCACTTTTAACTGACATTGACATAGACCTTTTGGGGGAAATACATGCATATATATCCATCCATCTACATAGAAGTCAGAGTATTCTCACTATTTTGTGATATAAGGAATAGCAAGAAGGCATATATTGCATGTATTCTCAAAGGCAAAAAATAATTTTTTTTTTACATTTCAATACTTATTTTTATAGAAAAAAATGATTTCTCCTTTTAACTCTCTGGACAGTTTAAGAAAGATCCACAATGATTGTCTTAAACAGATCTGGGAAAGATACCTTTTATTTCCCTGTCCCTGTGGAATATGACACAAAGGCCATAAACAGGTGCCTTTTCAGACATATTCGGAGCTCCGCCTTCCCATCACAGGAGTGGTGGAAGAGAGCTGTGTGCTCTGCTTAGCCTTCACCACACCTGTAAAGGGAGGTGAATCTGAGAAGAGCCTAGCGCTGCTCTTATGTTCCTTCTCCCAGGGTGCTAAGTGGTTCTGATGACTCCAAATGGTTTATTCCCTCATAAGTTGATTTTCATTGGCCATGTGGCTGCACTGTTCAATAATTATGGCAAACGCTACTCTCACCTCCTTGCCTAGACTACCTCATGGAACCTCATCACAACTCTGAAAGACAAGCGCTATTATTGTCATTTCTACTGGCCTGGGAATTGAAGCTTTATAGCCTATTCATTGTAAGAGGCAGATCAGGGATCACAACCAACCAGGTGTGGCTGACCCCCAAGTCTTCACTCACTTCTGCCCCACACTGCTTCACCAGGTAATCTTGGGCCTCATTCACATGTGGAACAAGATCAATCAACTGATGCCCAGCTGAAGCCTCAAAGCCCACTTCTGCCATTCTCCCGGGGATTCAGGTCTGGGGAAGTGACTCTAAGGCTGTGACTTAGAGCATCATTTCCGATTCACTTCCAGGACACAAAATAACCTGTGTCTTATCAGTCTGAAAAAATACAGGTTTCTTGTCAATTCCTAGATGTCAGGCCTTCTTTGTCTGAGTCCTTCCCACATGCAGGGAAATCCAGGCTAAATCTAAGATCCACTTGTCTACCTGGAGGATACATGGAGATGGCCAATGACTTTTCTTTGGCATGGGATATTAGCATCTTTGGCCTGCTATCAATCAAAAACTAAATAAAACAAAACAAAAGCCAAGAATACAACACTCCTGCCAAAGCAAAGTGTTGGTAGTGGCATCTACCAAGATGAATATTCTATGAGGGTGGTGGGTTGGAAGGGAAGGCAGTTCTAGGAGTTGACTTATCTCACCCTCCACCTCTGATGGAGCTTGAAATATAGGCACTTAAAAAAAAATCTATTGGTTGTAACCAGAAGGAAACTTTGAAATCTCCCTAGTCAAATTCCCTCGTTTTGCAGATAAGCAACAGGAAGCAAAGGGGGTCAGGAGACTTGGAACTGGAACATGGAGTTGGTCAGATGCAGAGTCAGGGTTCCCACCTTATTCCCCTGAGTGCCTGGCCAGAAGTCTCCCCAAGGCTGTCTGCTTATTGCTCTCCAATCCTAGACTTTCCAGATCCTTCTCTTCACCTGGTGCCCAGTGCACTTTGCTTTGTCCTGCAATTCCTTTCTGGAAAGGCTGAGCCCCCTCCCAGCAACAGATAGCAGTGGGAACACGTCCCCTCTGTGCATCTGGCATCTGATCCTGACCCTGGGCAGTAGGATATTGTTCCCCTCCGGCCAGGCAGCTCTCAGCCTGGACTACCTCCCTGGACAGCCTTTTCCAACTCATTATTCGCCCACATCTTTTCTTCCACCTCAATTGTTCAATAAACTCCTGGCAGGACAGTTACATCAACATGTAAAAGAAATTGTACTTTTAAGATTTTCAAGAATATACATTGTACTGTTCAATCACATCAAATCAAACCATAATTGTGGAATTTTAGCACAGAAGAGTTTGTTGGGAAGGATGGGGTTGCTCCACAGAGTCCTTCAAATTATATCATCCAGAAATTGCTAACTTTGAGTATTCATGACTTACCCTACCTCCAAGAGAGATGAAATAGCATTTTGACCATTGAGCTACACATATAAAAACAAGTCTACAGGTGTCTACTCTCAACCATGTCCAGAAAAAATCCTACACTAGGTTGAAAAGGCACAATAATCAAGGATTCACTCTGTATCCCATGGGCCCTCTGCTGTACACCCATGAGCCTTCTCACTGGTCACTTTCTTGTTGTTTCTTTAGTTGTAGGATAAGTAGTTCTGGAGTAGAAAATGGCATCTGTCACAGAATAGCTGTCTACTGTTAAAAAATGGCACCTGCTGTGGCCAGCGCTTCATGTTGTCTGCAAAGGGAGTCAGAGAAGTCAAAACATGTTCAGCAAACAAGTCGCCTGATGACTTCAGTCATCAGACACCAGTGGACATAAAGAATTTTTCACACTTTAGAGATTGCCAACAGTTTTTCTTAGGGAAACAGTCACCATTTATAAAAGAACACTGTATTTCTATTAGAAAGAGGGAAGGGTTAATACTCAAGTCTACTGAAGAAGTCTAAAGAATAGAACTGCAAATTCTCATGAAAATCTGAGCTCTGTAACCCAGGAGTCAGGAAAACATTGAGTTGACACACAGAATGCACAAAGGAAGGCTGTGCAGGAACATCGCTCATGCTTTGGAGTCAAACACGATCACGCCCTCCCTTAGAAGTCATGTGATTTTCAGCAAATTATTTTACTTAACCTCTTTAAGCTTCAGTTTATTTATCAGCACATTGGGAAAAAATAATGATTTGTAAGTCCTGGGCTTGTGGTAGGGACTGAGCAACATAATGTATGGAACACATTACTGCATTGGGGTCATAAGTAAGTAATAAATGGTAGCTCTTGCTGTTCGTAGCCTATTAAAAATTGTGCTTTAAGTCTTACAATAAGCCATATCAGTTATTTCAAAGGAACTTAATGCAAAAGCACAACAATTTCTAAGATAAACCTTCTGCTTTGCAAAGTTTACAAAAGGAAAACACAAAAAGGTCAAGAGATACCAAAACAGAATGGTTCTCTCATCAATCTTGCCATGGTGTGGGGATGGGCAGGAGACACACTGGCTGACCCTAAATGCCTCCCCTGCTCCCTGTCCTCCATGCACAGAGCAGTCCTCTTTGTGTGAGCTGAAGATGTCACAGTAACAGTGTTCGTTATGAGCCATAAAGGAGTGCAGATGTCAATTGAATAACTGATCATTTTTCCTTGGATTCCTTTCCAAAGATTGCTTCATAGGACCAAAAAGAAAAGAGAAATACCCTCTGAAGGATTCCCAGGCCTCAGATCCCTGTCTCTGGTCATAAGGAAATGGATGGACAGGATGATAAGACCAAAAAGGCTGAATTTTACATAATAAAGGGCTTCACTTTCTGAAACCATTATAGAAAGAAAGATCTGTGGAATGTGGTACATACACCTTTCTGCGTGTACAAAAAGGAAATATGTATATTGTTCCTAGTCATGCAAATGTTTTGTCTTGGGTGAGGAATCCAGACAAGTGGATGTTATTTGAAAGGCTATGCAACCTGGCACCAGCGAGAACCCCAAATTCTCCAAATTATCGTTAATTCAGAAGGACCATAATTCACCAACCTTCATGCCTTCCCACCCCTTAACTTTAAGTTATAGAAGTAACTTCTTTTGTTGCCAGCCAACCAAGTCTTATCTCAGAGAACCAATGTTTTAGAACTAATGGGTTATAAGAATACACCCACTACCTAAATCTTCAAACCCACTGTCATAAACGCAAATGTCGAGATTCACTTCGGAGAAAACAGTCCATCTTGCCTAAAAACAGCAGCAGTTTCAAAGCTATACCAAAGAACAGATGCGAGCATGTAAATACATCACCAAAATGCACAGGGCAGCCGGGTAAAATTTCATTATGCCAGGGAGAACAACAGTGATTATGTACAATTTAACAGAATAAACTTACATTAATGCTTCATAATTGGAAGAAAGATTGGTATGATTAGATTAAAAATAACAAAAGCTTTCTGAGAGAAATGCTGATCTATTATCTTCAAGAGCATAAGGCCAAACAAAACTCCGCTAAACGTGTGTGGGAATCCTGCAATTGATTTAAAAAACTGAATATTCTTTTGTAATTAGCGCATTTGTTATTTGAATACAAATAATTGTCCTGAACTAGTAAAGATTGGTACTAATTTACTGGCTTGACCCCACAGAATGGACTAACCATTTTCTCTTTTTGTTTAATAAATTCTCCTCTCAACCCACACCATGCAAAGGTAAAGTTTAGCCTAACACGACTAAATTAGGAAAATATATAATTAGTGAAGTCAAAACTAAAAAGATTTTATTGAAGAGAGAAGAATGCTATCTTATTTCTTCGTATTTCTCCTCTAGAAAAAAGAAATAACTTTCTCCAGGTGCCTTACATGAAGATGGGCCCACGTAAGGGCTGTTAGGACTCCATCAAACCACCCCCTGATGCTGGGGAGATGGGGCCAATTCTCTGTCCTTTTTGTCCTGGAACAAGACTAAACTTGGCCCATGTTCTGTCTTCACCTCAACCCATGTTCTCCCTTATCCCAACAGCTCATACCTCAAGGATTAAACATCCCTTTTAAAGTATTGGCAGGTCCTTCTGAAGTTGGAGAGAAAGAACAGTAACTCCAGAATCCCAGACTGATGGAGATTCTTAACTTGTTTGGCATCTCCTGATCCTAACTGTTCAGCTATGTGACTTTGGGCAAGTTACTTACACTCTGAAAGCCTCAGTTTTCTCACCTATAAAATGGGCATAATAATATAACACATTCTCATCTGGTGTTATAGAAAGGTTTGAAAATCCTGGGGGGGGAGGAACCAAGATGGCAGTCTGTAGCCAGCTTTCTGCAGATGCTCCTGTCCAGAAGGAGAGTTAAAGGACAGAAATTTAGCAAGAAAGCCAATGGTGTGGAACTGAGCCAAAAGAGAAGGTCGAAGAATGCACATCAACCCTGCTAGAGTGACCTGCAACCCCAAGGATACAAATAAAAGGTACAGAGCACATACATCACCAAGTGGATGGGAATTCCCTCCCCCAAGAGAACGGCTCGCAGTATACTCCATACCTCCATGCAAACAAGCGAGCAGAGTGTAGATGTCCTCCCATTCTACTCCACGGGAAAGACCCTCTAAAAACCGGACCTCCTTCCCCTGTGCCATGCCGCTCTCCTGCCAGGCATAAAGCTGTATAAAACTGTATATATTCCCTACTTGCAAGTTGGAAATCCCGGCACTACCCTCCACTCTCACCTTGAGATCTGGAAGTCTGTCCCCCACGGAGTCCAGATTCTTGGACACTTTCTCAAGGGGTGTGGACAGGGCACAGGCTGTCCCTGGTCTGTGCTGTTTTCCAGGCTTGGGAGCGGTGAGAGGAGAGTGAACCGAGAGGTGGCCAGTGGAAGTGGATACGAAATCCCCTGAGGCACCAAGCCTCAGCGCTGAGAAAGCTTTACTAAATCTCGGCCACACCTGGCCCTCAGGGTATGACAGCTGAGAGAAAGGGCTGAAGCTAACAGACTGAGTCAGAACTATTAGCAGCCCAGCGTCTCTTCCACAGGGCAGAAATTCTGTGAACTTGTTCTGTTCTATTAGCTTTTTCATCTAATTTACATCAATCAGGGACAGGGCTGGAACTGAGTGAATCGTCCCAGCCCCTATCAAGTACCCAGGTTGTCAGGCCTCACCTCCCCCTCTGCCAACACCAACATAACTGGTGGACTGGCTGAGGAGCCACAGAGCCCCATGTGACCTAGGCAGGCACAAATCTCTACAGAGCCCCGTGTGACCTAGGCAGGCGCAAATC